>KL659203.1:56883-158437 GCA_000732775.1 Stachybotrys chlorohalonatus IBT 40285 | reverse complement strand
CCCCCCCCCCCCCCCCCCCCCCCCCCAATTCTTCCGATACACAAACGCGCGCTCTCCTGTGCCCGTCTCCATCTTCGACCAGCGCAACACCGGCGATAAACCAGCATGAAGCCTAAGGACCCTGCCGCCTCGATCAACTCGTGGCGCAGATCCATCCCCAGCCGTCTCGACCGCGAGGATCCCTTTCTCGACGAGGGGTATCACGCGCGCTCCTCTCCTCGTCTTGTAAGCATCCGTCCGTCCCTTCTTCCATCTGCCCCTCCTTGGCACACTCACTCTGCTCTGGACTCTGAACCCTACCTCGCACGCTCACGAAATCGCCACTGGCCTGACACGTTTCTCTGACCTCGAAATGAAGGCCACCCGCGAGCCGGATCCCCTCGAGCAGCCGCCCCCGCAACGCCGCCCTACCACGGCGCTGAGCTTCCTGCGCGCCGCCACGCCCTCCCTGGGAAGGAAGCTGTCCGCCGCCTTCAGGCGTCCGGCGACGGCGCTCGGCAGCGGGCGGCGCGGTGACGACGACGACGACGACGACGGCGGCGGCGCTGGCAAGCGGGGGCCCGTGGCGAGCCTGCTGGGCGGGCTGCTGAGTCGCAAGCGCAAGCGCGTGAGCCCGTCGCCGCCGCCCATGCCGCCCCTGCGCATCATGCTCAACTTCCTCTTCGTCGGCAGCCAGGGCTGCGGCCAGACGTCGCTGCTTTTGTAAGATACAGCCTTGCCGAGCGCCATGTCCGCGGAAGACAATGACAAGACTAACATCGGCCGGCCGATATCCTAGCCGCGCTCGCTACGGTCATTTTCCCGATGTATCTATATATCTATCCCTTTTGCACTCTTTCGTCCCCAACGCCAAAAGCTCATGTTGCTCGCTAGACCAAGAGCTTCCCGCGGACCTACTTCGAAACGTACATCAACGAGCGCACCTACGACGCCCAGCCCGCCCGCATCGAGTTGTAGGACACCTCGGGCGTGCCGGACCTGAATATGGTGCAGCGGCTCTCGTACATCAAGTGGGACGCCGTGTTCCTGTGCTTCGACGTCATGGACAAGGTCTCCATGTTCACCATTATGCAATGGGTAAGCATCACTAGCCCTCCTCGTTCCCGCAGCCAGAGTAGGAATAGCTAAAAAGGACGGGCGTTGCTCAGTGGAATCATGCGCGAGACGGTGGGTTCACGACCAACCAGCCTGTCGAGCCGCTGCTGCACCTCGTCGGCCTCAAGAAAGACCTGAGGGATACCTGCATGGCCGAGAACCATAGGGACGGGCAACCTGCCCTGATGTCCTTCCCAACGTGCTGCGTCTCCCCCGCCGATGTAAGCTGCTTTGTTTCCCTCACACCCTACCCCTTTGTTTGAGCAAGTTGCATTGACATGGGGTTGCCGTCAAAAGGGATACTGGCACACGCAGCGCATAAGAGGCGACAGGTATCTCGAGTGCTCTGCGCTGACAGGAGAGGGCATGGAGGTCCTCTTCGAGCATATCGGGCGGGAAGCTACTTGGAGAGCCGTGCGTGCCCAAGAGAGCAAGGGAAGGATGGCGCCTTCGAGGATGAGGCTCTCGTAAGGGTGTGCCGTGTGTCATAGGAAGACACAAGGAGTGCATGGCACACCAAGGCTAGCGTGATGGCCGCAGTGATTCGTCAAGACATGGTACAGCCAAACACCTCCCCTTTCCACACGGCATCGCCCGGTTTCAGCCCACGACATCAAAATGAGGGCTTCGGCCCCAACAACAATGGCCTAACAAGCCTGGATTCCTTGCTCAGGCTGCCTCATCGCCAAGATAGACTTCTACAGTTCCCCTTTGCTGTTACTGCAATACTCCTCATCGCTGTGGTTACGCTGTTGACAATGAACATCCTTGCCCTGGCATCAGAACCCCGTCATGGCAACTGTCCGAGTGCTTGGTATTACGCAATACAATCAATTTCTATTTCAGGGACTATGGGAACTTTCGAGAGCAGGCCGCGCTGGAAGACATCGTGGTTTCGGGTTTGAATACAATGACATCCGTGAGATGATTGCTGTTGCACGCTGAAGCTCGCATACAAATACCCCTTATACTGTGAAACGAAAAGTGATACTAAAATACTCCTACACTACTGGGTTGCTAAGAATATGCCATCAATCACACTGCAAACAGATTTCAGCAATAACTATCTTCATATCAGCAGTACCGTCCGCTCATCAGACAACCCTCCTGGAGCGAAGTAAAAACGCTCACCCTCCCTCGCCACACCACAATGTAAGCTCCGTGTACTGCGACCCCCCCCCGAATCTATAAAGCCAGGATATGAATATAACATCCCACTCATTACATTCGTGGCGTCACTTGCGGGGCGACCTGTAGAGCATCCTCGCTGAACGGTCGAATATAGTTCTAGGCGCATCATGCTATTACGTCGAAATCATATACCAGCACGAAGGCTTCTATAGTAGTTCTGTTACGTCCATGCCAATCGCTGACCCTACAGCTGCATCGGCGGATTTATGTGCACCATGTGTCACCTCCATGTGCCTTCCCTGACACTGTAACGTCACTGCGTGGTGCCGGGAGACGTGTTATGTCGAGCATCTTGGTAAAGGCGACAACCGGGGCGTCCTACGGCTTCCGCAGCATTTGCATTGGTCCTAAATATATCTTGAGAACAGTAAAGCCAGGATGCCTATTAGGCAGCGACAGGCCGGATACCTGCGGCCCGTTGTCAGAAACATAGGACCATGAGTCAAACCCCAGCGACGTCCACGTGCTAGTGATCCTCGCCAAGGAGCTCTGAAACGGGGTTTCTGTTTACGGAATTCGTGTAGTAGCATCAACCTTCTGTCCAATGGTGGCTGCTCGAGGTTCTCAGGGGTAAACGACCGTAACCTGGACGCGTTGAAGATCCTCTCGGCTGGTATGCGACCCAGGGCGTCAGCTCCCGGTGGCACGAGGCTGTGCTTCATCCTGGCCCGTCACATGCAACTGACGCGTCTGTTAATCAGCAACTTCTGCAAGTTGCAAGGATCTAAGGATCGCAAGGCGCTTCCAGGACACGAATAAGTACCGAGCTGCAGCGTGAGTAGCCGGGACCGAGGATGATGAGATGCCGGGAAAGGGGTTCAAAGGAGAGATAAAGAGCCGACAACTCTGAAGATGACAGCCTGAAAATGTGAAACCGGAGTTCTCGGATGCGAAACCGAAGAGCATCATTGCTTCATTGTGCTGTGGACTAAAGTCAAGCGTTGTTGGAAGATAACATTGGCCGGAGCCCGTCAAAGCTACCCAGCCATCATGGAAAGTATACAAAGCAAGGTTAATCCTTGTAAATTCAGAGTTTTCCTTGATATCAAAGTGGCGGTTCTATCGCTGGAGATTGATCCCGATTGAGTATAAGGCAAATCGCACAGCGGTAGACATGGCTGTAAAGTCGAGCATAGACCACTGGCGGCTCATCCCTCTCAGTCTAAGTTCGAAAGGTTGCATTCTCTATAATCAACAACTACCCTCCGGTCCGTTCCAGAATGAAGGACACACGAGATGAATACCCGTATCTCGCATCTAACATCACACGTTGCGTAGAGGAAGCAAAATCTTGTAGGTCAAGACAACTCTATGTAGGATGATATGGTGTCGGTGTCGGTGTTTGCATTTCTGCTTGCTGTAAGCACATAATTGAGGCTGACGACTGGTTCCACAAGGAGCTGGTGAAAAAGTTGCCGGTTGTAAGCATAGCCCAAGTGATGTCTTCAGCAATGCCCCGATCTAGCTTGATTGACGGGTTAATGGGTGTCGATTCAGGTCGTCAGCGGTTGCCAAAGTGGGAGGAGTGGTGTACGTGATGACTGAGCCTAGGATGACGAGCATATTTCCCCAACCAATAACTTAAGAGCAGCCGGGGGTTGGCGGACGGTGAAGCTGACGGTGACCATGACTGATGGCCCGCAATCAACCTTAAAGCCGTCGGGAGCCGATCTTCTCATTGAAGAGAGTGGGCGTGGCCAAGACCCCCAATCGCCATCATTCACCAGTGACGAGGGCGGTAACACGCCTGACATTCAAAATATGAACGGACCTATGATGTGTCCTGCTTCATCCAGTCCCTATCAGGAATCCACGAATCCACCAGTGAATTCGTTCTTGCTGAGCTTGGCCAAGTTTCTTCTCAAAAAGGCTGCCAGCCCGAGCTGACGAGGCCAAGAATCTTACACAGAGGTTAGACGATTGATCAGGATTGGTCAAGGTTCTCCAGAATGAGCCGGGCGTTTGTGGCTGATTGTTGTAGAAACGCAGCGGACGCAAAGTCGGGAAGGAAGAAGGAGCCCACGCGTCGTGCAGCGGTTCCCGCATGGCTGTGTCGGGATTCAGAACTCCAGCTCCTCGACTTCCATGCCGCACTCGACGCAGGTTTTGACAGTCATGCCCTCCTCGTTTTCAATCGTTCTTCCCCATTCGTGGACATGTTTTCCACCGCCCACTGAGTCTCCGAACTTGGTTGCACCGGATTTTCCTAGGGTTCCGGCCTGCCTGCGGAATGCCTCGGTTCTCGTCTTCCGCTTGAGGTCCAACAGCTTCTCCTTGAACTTGGCCTCCTTGCGTGCTTTCTTCTGGGTTTCTCGCCGTTCGTACTCCGCGTCCAGGGCTTCAGCTGAACCCCACTTGGTCTTGACCGCGTACTCCTCAACCTGCATCCGCAGGAACAGCATCATGTCGTGCCAGTGAGATTTGTGAGGATTGGGACGGGAAAGATGGGGCAGCAACTCGGGATCCCTCAGCTCGGCTAGGTAGTCAGTGTTAGCAACGCGCCCATCTGGGTCTAGACGTGTGTGGCACTTACGGTCCGTGAGGAGGTAGTCCTCCTTGCACTCGGTCTTGGTCAGGAGGGAGTATTTCTCCGGATACTTCTCTTTGCAATCCTTGCACACACATACGTGGAAGATTTCATCCCATGTCCAATCGATATCCAGGTTCTTGCATTCCCTGCATTTCTTTCTTTCGCCTTTTTCGTCATGTGGATTGATCGCCGCCTCCTTTGCCCGCTGCTGATCCAACTTTCGTATGAGTTGCAAGCGCTCCCATTCTTGGATAGTCATATGCTTGGGGCGCTGTTCCTCTTCCTGTCCGGGCGTCTTATGGCCCATGGCTTTGTTGTTGGGATCGTCCTCAGCCGCGAGGAAGCCACCCTTGGTGTCAGTCATGGAGCTCATGTTATAATCTACGAACTTGGTGAATTTACGAGCAGGCCGGAGCGACTCTTCGTCTCCCTTGTTTCGTCCATCGCGGTTGCTACCGGCATTAGGTTCTGACTGGGACACTGCACTAAATGGGCGTTTGCTGCCGCCCTGATTGGGAATATAGACATCTTCGGACGGCACGAATCCAGATGCTGTTTTGGCGAGTGACCCCGAGGCTCGGAGTTCAGCATCTCGTTGGTCCCTGATCGCCTTTGCACGTAGACGATTCTCTTCCTAACTTGATTGTCAGCCGACCTGGGGTGACACTCGCGTGTGGAATAAGCAAGGTCATACGATTCTCCTTGCGATTTGGGGAGTCGGAGGCGAAGCAACGTTCCCCGAGCCTCCTCTTACCCCCGACGCAGGCGGAGGCGGAGTCGACGGTCGTGCCATGGCCAAGCTTTACAAGCCAGCGCGGCGTGAAAGCGTGCTTGAGAGGAAATGATCGCCTAAAGAGCCTGATAGGTATGTTCTATGGTTGGCTGTCTGCCTTATTGAAAAACTTCAGGTTGCAGAAATGGAGGTAGTTTCGCCACGCGAGGGATCTAGAAGCATGCCACCATGTCCGGTGGTTCCTCGATGTGAAGTTGGATGGAAGCGTTACTCATGATTGTTCTTCCCTCAAAGCCAGGGTTGATGTCACTGTCTCTCCCAGCTATGCGCTCATTTCGGTTAGCGCCACCACACACGTTTCTTGAAGGTGCCTGCCTGCCTACTTCACACGGTAGGTAAATTTCTTCCTGTTTGCCACCACCTCGCGCTTACTTCAGGTGTGTTTACTAGAGCTTCTATATCAACTCTCGGCTTGGTGACGCGTATACGGAACACGTATATTCAAATCAAACGAAGATGCCGTCGTCCAAGCCCATCATGAATTACGCCATGCGGGGCAGCAAGTACGCACGGTGTATGATTTCGAAAAAATTATCAATCATCTATTTATCGTGACAGGCCAGATGAGCAAGGTCAAACCAATGGCTATACAGAATCGACTAACAAAGGTCGATGTCGCGCCTAGAACAGTGGTTCGCGGGTAATGTGTCCGCATCAAGATCTCGAATTTTGGAGCAAATAGGGTGTGTAGAGGTAGCCTCAGGGGCGTTTCTGTATCATAAAGCGAACAAGATCTTGGGCACACGTGCGGTTACTAGAGCAGGGTCTTGCAGTGTTTATTCCTCCTTGACACCACCACGGCCCGCACGCTCAGCGGCCTCAACAGCCTTCTTATCGCTCTGGGTAGTGCCCGTGGGGTTCATGAAGCTTTGCGCAGCCTTGAATGGGCGCTTGAGGTCGCCGACGGCGGGCTGGCCCCACAGATGGATCTTGGCCAGGTTGTTCTCGAGAGCGCCCTTGACGGGGATGATGCTCTGGATCAACAGAGGGTTGGTGTACTTCATGTACAGGTGCATGAAACCCATCATGGCGATACCCATGAAGGCAGTACGGAAGTTGGAGCGCACCTGGGCGGTGTCGTATGCGTGGACGGTGGTAGTGACGAGCTTACCCTCCTCGGAAGAACCCATGGGTGCCGGCTCAACGTACTTGAGAGTGGTCATGTCTGCAGCAGAGATCTCGAGTTAGTATACCGCAGCCAAGAGCGTCATGCCAGGCAGGGTGGCAGGCGACGTAAACACCACGTACCCTTCTTCCTGTTGATCTGTGTCTGGATGTACAGGTAAATGCCGAACACGACAATGTTACTGCCAATGTAGAGCGCGCGGACAGCGTTAAGGACACTGGGGTCGTCAAAGGGCACCTTCTTCGCTACCTGCATCATCACGAGGATGATGACGAGGTTGGTGCTGTCGCATAATTAGCATCGCACTTCACCCTTGCGCTCGCTGCGCCACGTGTGCCCACGTACATTTGTGGGCTGATACCGGCCATTTTGACGTGATGTTGCTGTCTAGGACTTGTGTCGAGCTGGAGGATTGAGACCGGGAGATTCGGGGCACAGTCTTGCAAAAGTCGGGGTCAATGGAGGAGGGATGAAGTAGATGCTTCGGGGTGCGATGCAGAGGCCAACGCAAGGTTTAGAAGCCCATGGAAAAGGTAAAATTGCGGGTGCCACAATCGTCAGTGTTGGCCTCTCGGGTCAAATGTGGGCGCCGAATCCCAACGCCATCCGCATTCGCCACAACCTTTTTCCGAATCAGGTACCGCATCGATTGCGCTGCATCGTGCGTACCTTAGTTGGTACCGACCTACTACTAATTATACGTTTGCCCCATTATACCAATAGGCTTCTAGAAAACGTCCCGTCCACCACAATGGGGGGTGTGACCAACCATCACGGCTGCCTGCATGACAACCCTGGGCTTTTGCCATGGTACCTCCAGAAATGCCTGTGAATCTTCGTCATAAGCCTGTCACGCCCGCGTTTCCCCCGTCGGTAACGGCGCATCGTAAGGTTGCCTTGCTCCCCCGGTTTGCGCTGACACGTGGAAACATTTTGTGCGGCATGGAATACATGCCACCGTCCTGGCTGCCGCCCGGACACCATTGTACGCGCGCATGGTGGTTAGGATTAGTACTGGATGGCCTTTGGACGGGCTGCTTGTTCAGTCCGCTCGCTAGTTGCTCATTGTTCTTACTCGCTCGGTTTTGTGGCGACATAGCCAGGCGGATGGAATGGCCTTGAATATGTCCATTTCCCCGTCGAACTGTCACCTGTGCTGTATATTACCCATCTAGGTCTGCTTTGGGGGCTGATCTATGTATTGATACTCTATCCTGGACTCCCTGTCTGGGCGTTCATCGTCAGCCTTGGTAAGGTGTCACTGCAGGTCATCCCGCCGAAATGGGTATCTTGAACTAGAAAGGTATCCTCCGATCTGTGTTCACAGCATTGTCGGTGAACCTAGTGACTATCATCAATTTATCTGCAGTTTCACGTCGTACACGCTGACACATGACAGTGATGCTGTCAACATACTGCAATAGATCGACCATCTGTCCCGACACCATGGGAGGTCCTGCGGTTGTCATTACCCATCCTTTCTCCGAGATCTTGAGGATGCGTAATCCTGCCCTTTGCAATCTGTCAGAGGAAGCCATTGACCAATCCTTCCATCTGCATGCCAACATGAGTGGAACATCCTACAGAAAAGTACATTGTAGAAGCGACCACCTCGGTGAATGAACAAATCCCGAGATTGCCATGTTGCACTGCTTGATATGCACTCGCACAGGCCAGGCTATCAATAGCAGGTCTAAAGTCGTTTGTAGATGGCCTACCGTGGGCTTTCTTGTTTACCTTACTTGTTTACTTATTTACTTTCTTGTCAAGGTTGTTTTTTTGTTGTTGTCTTTTTTTGGCACTTTCTTCTCTTCTGCACCTCCATCGACCGTCTGTTTCTACCACAAGCAGAAAAAAAAAGAGGCGACGACGTTGTGCCCCGGTTCGGAAAGCCGTGATATTGCATCCCTGGCATCTTGCAACTGTAAGGCGGCACAAAAACGCTTCATGGAACCATCATCTCAGGCCCTACTAAAGGCACCGGTCCACCAGCTAAGGCGTGAAAAGTCAGTGCACCATACAGGTATGGGGCTGACGTTTTCCAAATCGAGAGTCAACCAGAGGAAAGGGTTTAGCGGTCAATCTCGAGCCGAGGCCATCGTGCTTGGGTACGCCATTGTATCCGAAACAGCCGCGCGCGAGCTGCCGGCAAAGACGCTTTGATACGTTGCTGGCCCAAACCACCCATACCCCCGCTGGTCGGTTTCAAAATGCAGAAGTATGGCTCAAGGCGAAAGCATCGTGATGCCCGGGTTCGGAGAGACCGTTTGTTCGACATATTTGCGGATGGTGCGACGTAAGGCCATTTCGGATCTGGTATAATGCAGATAGTACCCGTACACCTCCCCCTTGAATGATACTGGTATGCACATATAGAATGACCTATCTAATGGGATGCCTTGGTAGCCTGTGCCTATTCCTATCGCAAATTGCAACCGCAAAGGGACATTTCAACAGCCCGATGACGCGCCAGTCCTTGTAAAACACAAGTCCTGCTACAGACGAATTCCAGGAATGGCAGAGAACCTCTGGTCTCATGTACCACGTGAGCTCCATGGAAGATTGAGCCTTGAACTTCGCCGCAGAGAACCAACCAACAAGATCCAATCATGTTGGGAATAAAAGGATGATGGGCTGACCTGGATAAACAGGAAGAAATTAGTAGAATCCATGCTTTGTATTATCACATGAGCCATGTCGGCCATGGTCGCTTGTTTCGGGGTGTGTACCTCAAGTACAGAGCGACAGGTGGAACCCTTCACTTCTATCAATGCAGACGTTATTCTTGGCCATGTGGGAGTGACGAGAAGGTTGGCAAATTATTCTGTCAGGTATATCTTGAAGGAACCAATGTGGCTTTCCAAGGCCCATGATTGACCAAAACAACGCAGCGACACAGCCTGGAGATTCAGTTTATAGGGGTGGAGTATAAATGAACAATGGAGGACGGCCTGTAAGCAGGGAAGCTTGGCCCATGCACACCCACTGTGCAAGCTCCTTGGCTGCCTACCTATCAAACGGACAACCAAGCCACATCGTACTCTTAGCTGCCAATGAGACATCCGTCTATTGTACGCTGTGCTGTGTCAAAATCTACAGATGATAGATCAGAGCATGGGCGCCCGGAGACCCGGGATACGGAGGATCCATCTTGGACTTATCCACATGCGCGACGGGTTCCCCAGGCCTCTTCATTCCAGCACTCTGGCTACGCTTGATCGTCAGCGAGGTCCAGGTCCACGGCAGGACGTGATGCCTGCTCCCGGCCAAGTGCCTGATGCGGCAGTCTTGCCGAATCTTGAAGTCGCGGAGTGGAATCCCACATGAATCCTTGAAATCGGCTTCGTTGACGGGACTCGCGTTACACAACAAATGCTTGCAGCACTGCCGGGCTACAGGGCTGCAGGACGGTTGGATCAACACTATTTCTGTGGGGGGCCGAAGGGAAATCTGCTACCACCACCAGCGCAAATCGCAATGCAGACGCTGCGCGGATTAACACCTAATCAGTCGTAGACTCGCAAGCAACGCTCGATGACTACCAGCGTCACGCACAGTCAGCAATGTTGGGATGTATTGATTCGACAGCATTATGCGTCAATGCCTTTCCGATCGAGCATCGCCGTCAGCAGACGATTTTCCCATCCGTGGACGCGAATTGAGAGGAGCCTGGGTTCCTATACCTACCGGTCTTAAGGGTTCTCAGAGCAGCGAAAGGCCACCTGGTCTCCTGTCCACAGGACGTGGCTGCCGTGGAAGGATGCAATTACGAACACCGCATGCGCTTGCTCGGGAACATAGCCCACCGCAGCCCCGTGCCTGCCTCCTTCCCTACTCCCACCAAGTCGAGCAGTGCATATATACGTACCTACCCAAAACACACAACCTTGAAGCTGCAGGTATCAGAGAGGGCGCAAACCGAAAACCGCGAAAATGGCTACGCAGATATCAGCATTGACAAGTTTACCACGGGCCTTCGGCTCCCCTGTTTCTTCTAAACATATGTTCCCCCGCTGTCATCATGTTTCGACAGTAGCCATGGGCCGGGCCAGGCGAGCCATACCCTCGCCCGACTCCACAAGCGGTGCGGGAGGGGTGGGCATGCTCACGGCCACCCCACGGCTGTTCAGCTTCCCGCTCTCGCCCACCGGTCGCTGGTTAGTAACCATGCCTCGATGGAGGCCTAGCTTGATCCTCTGCCGTGCTCTCACACCCCCTATCTATGCTGCGATGCCATGAGAGGTGGGGGCCAGCAAAATCCTTACCTTCCCTGCCGCTCCCCGTCCATGGCAGTGTGACATATCCCTTGCCGTAGGGCTTGTTGATGGAGAGCATGGGCTTGAACCGAAAGTCATCAGGACCCCCTGGTACTCGTGCGGACTGTGCGTGTTCCTTAGAGTCCGCTCCGACGTGGCCTTCTCACATGATGCCGATGGGGCTCAGGGGGACATTTTGGGAAGTCGATGTGAGACTGGACCACATGGTTCTAGGCATGTTCTGACAGTGCTCATATATAAGAGCTTCAGGCGTCTAGCCTCATTGTTGATGAAATTTCATGGTCCAGGTACAGATTGTACAACCACAAGACACAAGTCCAACCATATTTCTGAAGTTATACGACACAAGGCCAACCAACCCATCATGTTCAATACCTGGAAGTACGACCCAGAGACGGACGAGGTTCAGAGTCTTAGGCAGGCCTTTGATCCTATCTCGGCTCGCTCGTCCCAGCACCAAGCGTGTGACCGCTGCCATGAGAAAAAGGTAAAGAGCCTCGATCCCCTCTACTATACATACTGTGTGGTAGAACAAGGCCGGCTAACTCGACTCGACGATGCTTTAGCTCAAGTGTAGCGGCGAAAAGGACGGATGCGATCGTTGTGTCGCTGCTCAAAAGTTGTGCGAATACACGAGGTCCGGAACCCGCAGCTCCAGGCGTGGCAGCAAGAAGCCTTCCAGTAGACGGGGTTTGGAGGAAGTCAGCCCGTCTAGGCATCGACGGTCGTCGAAAGGACATGGCGGTTCGTCTTCGCGTCATGCGGCATCGGCCGGTCCAGCTTTTTCGAGCGCAGAGGAGTCCGAAGGCATGCTCAATACGCTCGACTTCTCGATGCTCAATCCTGACGACGCCTTCGACCTGACTTCTCTATCGGACAACAGCACGCACCATGCGACTACCTCCGGGGGCGGCTCTTCCATGGCTCCAGCATACAGCTACCATCAAGCACACTATTACCAGGCTCCCCATCAAACCGACAGCTACAGCCAGTGGCAACCCCCGAGCCATTATGTCAGCTCAGGGGCTACTGGTGCATCCGTCACCACAACGGCGGATGCAGCTTACGCGCAGGCGCAGACACAATACCAGTACCACGACTATCATCAGCAACCCGATCCCCGATACTGGCCGCAGCGCCGGTAGAATAGGTTGTTTGCCATTAGCAGATGCCGTGGTCAACGACTTTGCATTTTCTTTAGGTTTCAGCGACAATATTGCAACTCGGCTTTATCCGGGTCGGGCAGATAGACAGTGGTTCAGCGTTTCCATATCATCATTGACAAAACAATCATTCCACCTAACTTACGCATCACCCTCAAGCTTTGGTCTTTCTCGGCTTCGTTCTGCTTGGCAACTTTGTTGGAGGGGGTGCTTTTAAAAGAAGGGGGGAGGGGCGAATCTCGCACATGTTCTAGAACTTGGGAGACGTGATTGGCAAATAGCCATGCATCTACCACGCCGGCAGGTCGTGCCACGTTGCGGTGGCCTTTCAGGTCAGTCACCGTTTGGTGGGCGTCCACGATGGGTTTGCTTCCCTCGTCCCACGCCCTTTTTGTTGCATGCTGGTCATGCCACTTCGCTTGTATCTTACCTTGCCTGTTTCCGTTCGCTGCATACAGCCATCAATCTCAAACCGGTTCATGCTAGTGCTTTGCTTGACTCATTCTGTGCCTGGTCAGGACTTGGGTATCTCGCTTGCGGCGCCTAGCCGGCATGTTTTCGCAACACCCGTGGCGGTGCCAATAAGTAAGCGCAGATTGACGTGCGTGTGAAGCGCGCGAAGGCGAGAGCGAGCGTCTACGGGCGGTAAATGCAGGGTTCCAATTGGCCAAAGCGCCTACAGGGGGGTTAGGGTTGCTTAAGCGACGAGCCAGGGTCCTTGCGCAACCAACAGTGCTTGGACCATTTGCCTGAAGCTGGCAGAGGATGTCCCACGTGAAGTGGCATTGCGACTCTGTAGGACTTGACTGGTGGGCTAATTAGATTGCGGCTTGGCTTCTAGAATCAATGCTGCAGCAGAATTTATTCCCACCGACGCCGAGCATCCCGGGTGTTCGTCATGCAACACCGGCGGACCACCACCGGCTCTTGAAGTCGAACTGTCACCCCGGAAAGGGCGCATGATCGTGCTATTTGCGTCGACCCCATGAGGCGATGGGACGCAACGCTTCATCTCCTTCGGGGAGATCATATACGCGAAAGGAATATAATGCCATAGGTGCTATGCCCCGGTGTTTGTCGCTTTATTTTAGAGTCTTCCCACATGGTAGAGCGTTGGCCGGCCGGCACTCCCGAATTGATCTGGACGCTCCAGATGCCTGCTTAGTAACTCCCGGGAGAGGCAGGGGGTTGCCGGTCAATTGGGCGCGACGCTCCACAGTTCCTTCGTACTTTATCGATTAGCCCAGTCACGTTTCCGCCCTACGGCGAACTTATTATAGACGTCATATCGCGAGACCCTGCCAGCCCCCCCAAAAAAATTGCTTCAGGAACGTCAACACCACCACCGAATCACTGTTTGGCTGCTATAGAAAGAAAAAAAAAAAAAAAGAGCTCTACGCAGAGAGCTCGGGTACTAAATTGGAAATCCCCTCTCCGCTCTCTCTCTCTGTGCGTAGGCTCCATTCCTCGGTGCTGAGTCAATTCCGAGCGTGCTGTTTTGAGAGCGGTCTCCTGACGCGGAGGTTGGAAGGTTGAGAGCGCACGAGAGCTATGGCTGCTGAACCGAGCGCTGAGCCTCCAAAGGCATTGTTGGATAAACTCCATGATTGGGGCTGTAAGTTCTGCCATATGCACTTTCAAGTACTCAACCACGGATGCGTCCTACCCATATAAACTCAATGACATGCGTCTTCTTCACCACCCGTCCCCTGACCTATTTCACGACGCTACCACACCACCTCACCCAACTCACGGCATGTTGCAATGTACAGTCACTAACAAGCCTCTCCCCAGCATCCTCCCTCCCGCCCTCCCTCCTCGCCACCCTCGTCACCGCCCTGCACGCCCGGCCCCTGCAGGCCTTCCCGCTGTTCCTCTTCGCCCCGCCCCTCCTCTTCTCCTCGTACCTCAACCTACTGGGCTTCACCACGGGCAGCGCCGGCCTGACGGCCGCCTGGTCGGGCCTGTACGCGCTGCTCGCCCTGCGCCGTCGCCAGCCCCTCCGCGCCCGCTTCTCCCCGCGCGGCATCGTCCGCGGCGCCGCCGTCGGCCTGGGCTTTGCCAACGCCGTCGCCGCTGGCTGGGTCTACGCGACGGGCGACTTCAAGAAGGATGACGAGGCGAGGAGGGATCGGAATCGCTGGGCTGCGGAGGAGGATGAGTGAGGATGACGTTGGTGTACGATGGCCGTGTGCTGGAGGGTATGTTTACTATGGCGGCGGCGGCGGCGGCGGCAGCGCTTGAAATACCTTGAGGTTGTCTTCATAGCGCCATGTACAACAAAGGAGCGGTTCAAAAACCATTCATGTATGTTTAAAGGTGTATCATAATACAGTGGTGGATTGTAATACATCTCGTTATATGATGTTAGCCTAAATTCTTTTTTTTTTTACTCAACGTGACTGCTGCTGTTTCCCACAATACCACAAGCTCAACGCATCTGATACAAGCCGCCAACAAAAATACTCATTCGACGAACAGCCTGGTCCAAGCAGTAGGTTAGCTTTGTTCAAGCTTTGATGCTTTCTTTTTTAGGCCAAATGGCAGAGTCTTGTGGCAGGAACGAGAATGGGAGCAAGCAAATTCCATGCAACATAACATTAAGTTTTCTACAGTCAATAGTTCGTGGTACAAGTTGAATATGCTCATGCTGTGGATTGCGAATCTCTATTAGCTTTGATCTACAATCAAGATTCAGCCTTTGTATTCGACAATGGTAGTCAAGCCATGCGTCGCATGGGCACTACTATCCTAATCCCAACACCTCTATTCTCCTTCTGTATAGTATGATACATGTATGCACAACCCATTGCCCGCTCTATCACAAACACCAGACTCAACGACGCCTGCGCCTAATCGCAAGGCCCCGCAGGTTTACCAGCTCATCACAATTTCGGCCTGCTTCACGCTTGCTGACTCAATTCCAGTGTGCGCACGACACCAGAGTCAACATATGCAGTGGAAAAGAAAATTTAACAAAGGAAAATATAAAAGATCAGATGCAGGCAGCATAGCCGCAGGAGACAGTCTCAGCCCTTGATGCGTCTCCGGGCCCATGTGATACCGGCCAAAACAACTATTCAACATCTGGTGTATAGCGAATGCTCACGAAGCTTGAGCGGGGTATAGCCAGACAGAATGAATTTCCAAGCAGAAATCCAAAGTCCATCCCACGAGTTTCTACCCAGCTTATCGTGCCATGCATATCAGCACTTAGGCCTGCATTCGCCGCCCGAAATGGGAATATCAACCTTCCCAGTGGCGTAAGTAATATCGACTTCATCGAGCTCGCTCAATGTGAGGGCGCTCATCATTGAGCTCTGTAAACCCGTGCTGTACTTAGGTAACCCATATTCAGCCTCTCTCCGTGGATCAGACTGGGTTTTATCTCCCAAGGCGGTCTTGGGTAGATGTCGAGGCCATGTGGTATCCGGAAATGCACCAGAGGGTCATGACAAACGCAACAAAGGTGAGAACCCGATGAAAAGTCCTATTTCTCAGGCTGCGGCCCTGTGTGACCTCGCGTTTGACATCGGCATAAAGCGCGGCTTGAAATTCCGTGATGTACGCAACATCGCACTCCCGGATCTTGGGGGCGGCGTAAGACTCGTACTCATCAAGGGCCTTGCGTAAGTTCCAGCCAGACACCTTACGCATGGCAGCGACAACGCATCCGGTGCGATGCTTTCCATGGTTGCAGTGCATAAGGAGAGGATGGTTTCGTTGGTCTCCGACAAGCCGAAGGATGGCCTTCATCGTTTCCACAGGGATGGCTTCCTTTTTTGTGCCCTTGATGTTGAAGACGACCTGGCGAATGCCATTCTTCAAAACAAAGGCTCCGAGTTCGTGATCCGGCTCATCTTTCTTAACCAAAGTTCTAGTTGAGCATTAGCGATGAAGAGCACAATAAGCATCTCAGCAGCATGCTACCTACACGATTGTCTTCAACCTCAAATTGCCTAGAAACCCAAAATCTTCGGGTTTGGGGTAGCTGCTGCGGTAGATGCCAGGGACGACGATGCCGAAATTGAGAGGCCGGTCATGGTTCTTCGGTTGAGGCAGCTCTGCAGTGCGAGACAAGCAAGTCGTCGGAGCGTTTGCTGATGCTGTTGCTTGGCCGTGTTCAGTGGCCCATGCAGCAACACGTTGCATATTCCAAGATGGCTCACCTGACACATCCACTTTCCCCACAGTCTTCGCCATGGCAGTTGCTATTGTCGATGAGTCGTTGGGGAGCGTGTTTGTTAGGACTGGTGAAGACGCAGCACCACCACCAGTTGTATTGGTGCGTTGGACATCATCCGTCTCCTCGGAAGCGTCGTCTTTGGAAGTGCTGCGTGATCCACGTCTTGAGCGATGCGTACTGCTCATGGTGGGAACTAGCTGTGCCTCTTGAATGCTTGCGGCTTCTTCGATGTATACGTGGGAGTTTCTCTTAATCGCCATGTCGCCTGCCCTGCAATCGAAGCCTTTGCCTTCCCGCGAATATTCCTTATTACTGATTTTCCGCTGATCGTCCATATGCGTCGGTGGTTGGTTGGCTGGACTGGTAGTCTGGCAGTGGTGAAGCGTGGGAGAAGTATGGGTGAGCGTCGCAGCTTGTCTTATAGAGGCGAGGTGGATCGAAAGGTTTGATGTTGATGAGGTTTCGAAAAGGCAAAATAAACTTTGGAGGGTGAAGTCGGGAATCTTGACGTTGCTTGGGTGTTGAATAACAGCTGTGCCAAATTCTCCCATGTGAATCTGGAGGAAGCACTCTTGAGAGAGCAATGCTCACGTCGTCTCGCGTGGAACAGCCAAGCCTACGAAAGGCTGGGCGTGGTCTCGCGAGAAACAAGAAGGAGGTTGTTCGCCATCTTGTAAGGTTACCGGGTTAATCTGAAAGCTAACAATCAGACAGGAAGCGGTAGAGACAACGAGGTCCGGCAGGGTAAGGAAAGGATAGGCAAGAGTGGAACAGGAAGGAGGAAGGGTCAGTTGGAAAAAGTACGGCCAGGTGAATGAATGAAATATCAAGGGTGGGAAGGTGGGAGGGTGGGCGTGCAACGCTACGGTGGGTGGGCAGTTACGGTACGTCGGTACATCGCGGAGAAAGGCGAGGAAGGTGGACCACTAAAATGAGACCTAGATCGAAGCGGGCGTGGCATGGACGCTGTAGCCCCCACTATTCCAGGTAGGTACTTCCTCCCACATGTGCATGATGGTGGTAAGGCGTGCTGCAGCAGCTGCTGCTAAGGAAGCTGGACTTACCCGCGGTGGATTTCCAACTCTGCCAACCTACTACCCTTACTTCACGTCGTGTGCAAGCATCAGCCTTGAGATATGCCCGTCCATCATGCGATCAACCGGTCCATCAGCCGTTCCGGTGTGACTCAAACGCCTCACTCTAACAGTGGGGGAGAGCACCGGGGTCTTGGGCTTGACAGCAGAGCAATGTTTGCAACCTCCGGAGCTGCCTGGCCTTGCACGTGCACCTTCAGCCTTGAGGCAAGATGACAAGAGGCCAGTTCCATACCCCTTCACCATCGCTTGAAATGGCCAAATTACGGAGGGAAGGGCAGCAGGCGAGGCGGGCAAGGTTCAGGCAATCCCATCGATCAATCGAGGTCGCCAGAGCACGCCTTCAAGCCTCCTCCTGTTCGTCCGGGGCAAAGCAGACCAGGGCAGGGCAGGGCAGTTTGGGACCATTGATCCGGGGATGGGCGTGGGGGGCCTCCAACGCACCCAGGTTCCTTCCAGTGAGGTGAACTTCCGTTTCTGCTAGCAGGTACCTCTTGACTGGCTCTACAGTGTGGGCGGCCCTTACCAGACTGTGCTCTAGAGGCGTCCGGCGAGGGCAAGTCCTTGAGCCGTCGGTCATCGGAATCACCCGCTAGAGCCGACAACCTTCAAAACAAGGAAATTTATGTAGCCGTAAGAGTTAGTTGGCATCATTGGGGCATACGCGGCTGCTGTGGCCCAAGAGCATAGGGTAAACGCGAAGATGCAAGCAGCATCTGACACGTCGCCTTCGGATTCAGACACGCGGCATCCGTCGAGGTGATCCAGCAGCCACCAGATCAATTGCCACATGCAGCAGCGTCTCTGGGGTGAAGGTTGGCGGGCGGGCCAATCAGGTTTTTACGTTATTTTGGAAAATGGCGTGTTTGGTTGTGAAGCCATATCTATTCAGTGTGATGTCCATGTTCAAAGGACGAACGTGGAACCTCGACAATGCTGATCGCGCCCATCATCTGCCCCAATTTTTGGATCTTCAAGGCTAAGCTCGCAAGGGTTGATATTAAACGGTCAATTGTTCAAGGCATTTTCTTCATTACTCGGAAGGCTATGTTATGTCAGGTCCTCGAGGCAAACGACGTAGGTGCGGTGTGCCGCGATCCACAGATGATCGATCCCATCGGCATCGTCTTGGGGTACGCATGTCAAGATCCTCACAGAGGCATCTAGTGGATGTTAGGCGATTTTTCGTTGCCGGACACCGAAATTTAGCACACTAAAGTCAACAGCCACGTCGCCCAAAATGTACACCCAGCCCTGATGCGACGGTTTATGATATGGTTGCATGCATCAGGAGAGGGACGCGGAGAGCTCCGGGTGCCCTCCATCTCAAGTGATCGCCCCTGAACAACTGGCTGCATCCAAAATTGTGGTCGTGTAACCCTCGAAACAGCAAGGGAATAAAGTGCGTCGAGCAAAATCCGAAGGAGCCTGAGAGGGCCCCTGATTGCCTCAAAGTGGGTCTCCCCGAAGACCCTGAGATCTTTCGTCATTGCTGGACGCAGTACCATCTCGACAGGTTATGCATTTCTATTTTCCAGCGGACTACGCATATGCGCACTAGGATCCGGGCGCCGAATGATTCTCGCCCAACGACGCGGGAATGTCGGAATGCCAGGAGAGAGAGGTGTACGCTGGGGCAAAGACTTGTCTGAAACGGCCGAGTGTGGTCCAGCGGGCACACCCAGTCGGACGCAGGCCGTGTCTGCAAGCACCGAGGCCCTAATAAAGACGCGAGGAGTGGTGCGCTTCTGACATCACCGCGGACTGAAGGTAGTAGCCATGGACTTAGCTCCGTTGCTTGGGAGGAAGATGTCCAAGGTATGAGCAGCTCTAGAGAGGACCGACGCGAGAAGACGGTTGCTTCGGGACTCTAGCCTCCTAAGTTGAAAGAATAGTGCCTCCACAGCCTCCAGGCGTTTGTTGGACAAGTGGCAGGTCTAGACACAACGCCGGCTGTAATACTACTTAAGGACAGAGCCACGAGAGATACTTCGCACTGGTCTGACCCACCGGCGGTACCTAGGCCATGAGACGAGGAGGAGAAGAAGCACCACCACCCCTTTTCCAGTACGCTGGTATGGAGGCCAAGGAATGCTTCGGTTGTGAAGGGCCCGTGACTGAGTTAGTAACCACATTCAACTTGGTTGAATCACGGATTGTTTCAGCGAACCCAGCAACACTTTTACCTTTGCGCACACGACATGTTGCCGAAAACAGGTACGCCCTCGGTTGTCCACGTCACCTTTGCAGAGCCTACAGCTCCCCTGCGACAGTCCGGTGCGTGGGGTGCAAACTGCCCGGTCGCGACGAATTCCTTATTAATCACAATATGAAGAGGCAGAGCAGGGTCTCCTCGGCCCATGTTTGAAGATTTGAGGAAGTGAAAAAAGAAAACATCATGTTGTTGATGAGGTATTCTACCCACGCCGAGGCTTTGTTGAACAGCTAGCACAGTGCATACTTTTGGGGTTCTGCAGTTCGGGTTGGCCAGGGCCGCCTTTGGCTTGCCTCCAACGCGTGCATGTGCCTTAGTATGCAAGCCCCATATTGAAGGGCAAAGGTAGACAAGCAGAAATTTGTAATTGTAATTGCATCCGCGATGCCCCCTTGCGTCTAGCTCAAAGCATTCGCCTTGTTAGCTAATGATTTGTGTCTGCAAACGGTGTAATTGGCTTATTCCGTAGACGCGTGAGGCATACGGACGGGAGCTGGTCCCTTGTCCTGTCCCCTTTCCTTCCTTGTCCTTGTGAGGCTGACGGCAAGCACAAGTCTCTAGCACCTCTAGCGGAATGCCGTTGCGGGCTTGTGTGGGGTTGGGTTTGCGGCGCCCCGTTCCGGTGAGAGCTCGCGCGACGACATGCCGTTTCGCCTCACCGACGGCCCCTCCAACGTCACGGCACGTCGGTCTAGCTTTGGGATATATCCTACCCTGTTGTAAGGCCAAGGATGGGCTTCGGCAGTGCCAAGATGTGGTGTGCATGCAGCAGCTGGGTGAGCTCTTCTCCTATTACCTCAACCCCCATGCGACAACCGTTTCCCACGGGAGCTAGTGCCCCTGCCTCTACAACCCCATGCCTACACCATGCCATCTTGTGTCACGCTGGCAACGCGCCAATCCCAGGCTACCCACGGACTGCACTGCAGCATCTCTGTTGTATTGCATGAGCCGCCCACCCTCATGCACGAACATGTTCGTTGATGGCTAGCTCGTGTCACCTGACCAAGAATTACCTACCTTGGTCGGCAGGGCACGACAGGCATTAGTGATCTCATCCAACGACGGGTTTCCAACCCTTCATTTCGATCATCAAGGCGGCAAACCACTCACGGCCAGCAGGTCGGGCACGGCATGCCACTTGCGTACAGGTTTTCGGCAAAGGCACTGCTTGTCTCTTCAGGCGCCCTCAATCTGTTGCTCCTATTGAGTCACTCCAGGCTCTCGTCTGTATTCGGCAGCCCGTCAAGTGCCGCAAAGCCGCCCCCGATTCGTGACCAAACCATGCAAGGTAAAATAATCGAGACTACATCCCAGTTTTCAATCCTAAGCAAACCGTTGTCGGCTTCTGGACCATTTCGCCATAAACACCGCCAATATGCAAATCATGTCCTGCCACCCCGGATATGTAAATCTCTCGTCCCGAGCCCAAGCCCAATCTCCTAATTGACGAGCTGCCTCTATTTCATAAGCAAAAGTCTTTATTGTACCGTATTCCAAATCTGGTGACCAAGCATTGAAACAAGCACCACCGTCCCGTACATCCGTACTTCCACTCGTTCCCTCCACGTCTCCCAGGCCACCCAGCACACGGCTGCCAGCTCTACGACGCCCATAATGGATGCCGCATAGAACGCGACGCTCGGGGGCACGTCCCGCCTCGCTTGGGAGCTCGTATCCCCCGTGCACTGAACGGCAATGGTACCGGCAATGCCCATGACCAGGAGCCGCGTCTCGGGGCTATATGGTATCGATATATAGCAGACCAACAACCAAACGGCCAGCAGCGCAGCAAGCGTTACTGCCCTCAGCGTCATGGGCTTTGTCGAGGCAGCTGTACTTGTCCCAGCCGAAGCAGGTTCTTGTGGTGCTGCTTCCTCCTCGCGCAGGCTAAAGCTTTGACTTAACAAATCAGCCAGTGAGTTTGCCTCCTCGCTGCCCTCCTCGGGCGCAAAGAAGCTCGGCTGCTTGAACGACACTATATCGTTCTGATCGGCCAGTCCTCCCCGGGCCTTCCGTTCCTGGTTTTTCTTGTCCTTTGGTAGGAAAAAGACCTCAGCGTCTTTTACCGCCTTGCTTTCCACTGGCAGCGTCTTGGGCGGGTTGCGCAGGCGCTGCGCTGGATTCACCGGGGCTGGAGGGACCCTGTGCCAGAACGCACCGGTTTTTGGCGGTTCTGGCTTCGAGCCAAACGTAGTTGCGCTGGTGGAAGCGGACGGAAAGCCGTCAAAGGCACGCGGTTGCGCTGGAGCTGGAGTTGGAGACCAGTCCATCGCTTCAGGGTCGGCGGTAGCCTGAGATAATCTAGAGGGCGTGTCCGGAAACCTCGACGAGCCGAACTGCGGCCGGGTATCCGCTGCTGTTCGGGGCAACGGACTCGTAAAGAGGGGAGACGAGGGGCCGCTCCCGCTGGAATTGCTGCCCAGAGCCGGTGGCTGAGCGCTCCTGCGCGGAGGATCGAGCGAGGGTAGCGAGTTGGCGAGTGAGTCAGGGTCGAGTGTCCTTGGCTTCGCCTTTGCCCTCGCCTGTTTGGGCGACACTGATACTTCGGAGCCGAAGAGCGGAGTCGTGTCCACCTTGATGGAACTCCTGGCCTTGGTGTAGATCTAAAGCGCATTTAGCACATATCCCAACGTGAGGGGAGATTCGGAGACGCCATACCAATCCTATCAAGCCGGCCATGACGAGATGCGAGGCGAGTTGCGCATTCGCGGACTGGCCATCGCGGATCTGAGCGTGAGCAAACACGCGAAAGACGAGCCGAAAGAAGACGATCAGCCCTTGGAATGAGTACCATTGTGTAAGCCCCAGGAGATGCCTGGTGAAGCCGCGGTTGACCTGCACAAAGTAGGGATTCCACCACACACTCAAAATACTGGCTGTGATGCTCCACTTGCTCAACACATCCGCCGAAGGCAGAAAAGCAGCGGCCGGCTTCGCCAGAGTGAGCAACCAAGCAGCCATGCCTTGGTCATCGGGATCGCGCATGCCGTCCGGACTGGGACGGTCTCCCAACAGCTCCGCAGCCAGGACAAGATGCCAGAAAAGCTGCAAGCCCAAGCCCCCCCACCAAAGCCAGCTCCCGACGCTGCTCGCCCAGTCCAGCGCGGTGACGCGCCTCGTCGGTTTCCGGCCCTTCGAGCGCTCCATCATGCGTCTTAGATGGTCCGTCTTAGCCAGGTAACCCGCGTCCCGTATGCGGTTATCCACCTTTACCGCGCAGTCCTCGCATACCTGGGGGTAGCGCTCTTCGAGCTTCCGCCGGTACTGGTAGTAGTTGCGCTCGAGCTCCGGGTAGCTGGGGTGCGACGGGTCGGGGAAGTACTGGGCCAGCGAGGCGGCGTACAGCCGCTGATTCTTCAGGCATGTTGCGCAGAAGATGTCGTCGCTTGACTCGGTCTGGGGCTTGGGCTTTGCTGGGACGGTAGCGTATCGAGTAGAGGCGACGGCGGGTTCTCGTTCGTTTGCTACTGGGGGGTCGGCGATGTCTCCATTCTGAGGGGAGAACGGTCAGTCCGCTGGAAACAGGACATAGGAACATGACTACACACACCTCGTCCAGATAATTTGTTGCGTCACAGCCACGGCACAAAAACTCCCGAGTAAAGCCATCGTTCTTCACCTGAGACCGCTGCCCGCAATAAAAGCACCTCAAGTAGCCCGAACTTCTCAGCCAAGCCATGGCTATAGTCTCGTGATTCGGATCACCATCAAACAGAATCGCGCGCGCGCTGAAGAAAACGAGTGAAGAGGAAGAAGAGGAAGAAGCGCAACGGAAGGGGTGGGCCAACAAAGGGCAGAGAATGGTGGCGGGTTTGGATGGCGTGGGATGTTTCTGCCCAAGAAAAAAATCACGGACGGATTTCAACAGTACCTTGTCCTTCCCCGATGGTGTTGAGGCTCCCTGCCAGGGTGGTGTTACAGGGGGTTTCAGCGCTACCTACGTAATTCCTTGGAGGGGTGGGTCGCCGTTTGACAGCAATCCATCCCAACCCATCTCAACTTCACATGGCACTTTGTGATGCATTGAATTGGACCATCTGCTGCTGACTCCTAGACCGCCTATACAGAAGCCAACCCTAGGTCCGAACAACGAAGAACACATCCCAGGGCTCACAGCACCAACCGATGCACTAGGAGAGCCGTCCACGCGCTCACCACGCCCGACGCGCGCCGTCCCAAAATGTCACCGGCTTCAGCATCATCCTCTATTCCACCGCCATCATGACGCAGCCCTCCCCAGCCCCGACGGCCTTCTCGCCGCCACTGCTGCTCACGATCCGCTTCACGGCCTCGATCCCGGACATGGAGCTCGACATCACCGCCCCACACGCCACCAGCGTCGTCTCCCTCAAGCACCTGCTGCGTACCCGCCTCGACACGCGCAACCGCCTGCGCCTCATCCACCAGGGCCGCCTGCTGCCCGACGCCGCCGCCCTGAGCGCCGTCGTCAAGGCGAGGGCGCCCCAGCGTTCGGCCGAGCACGCCAGGCCGGCCCCGCCGGATGCTAAGGGTAAGGCCGTTGCCGGGCAGGAGCCAGTGAGCAGGATCTACGTCAACTGCTCGATTGGCGATGAGCTGTCGCCCGAGGAGTTGGCCGCGGAGCGGATCGCCGCGGATAAAGCGCCCGACGGCGATGCCAACGCCTCTGCTTCCGTGGACCAGATCCGAATCCCGACGTCGACGCGCCCGCGACCCAGGGGCTTCGACCGTCTCCTGGACTCGGGCTTCATCGCCTCCGACGTGTCCACACTTCGCACCCAGTTCATTTCCATCCAGACGGGCCGCCTAGGGCGCGACATCGCGCTACTGTCCCCCGACAGCGTGCGCAGGCTCGAGGACGAGTGGATCGACTCCAACGCCAGCGACATGCCGTCCATGGGGCTGGGCGGCGCGGCCGCGGGAGACGGCGAGATGAACGGGTTCGCCGATCATCTCGACGGCATGGTCCGCGGCATGCTCATTGGGTTCTTGTTTCCGCTGGGGAGCTTGGCGTGGCTGGTACGGCAGGATATACTGATGCCCAAGTTTATACTCTGGGTTGTTTTTGGTGCGGGCTTCAGCATCCTGGTCGCTATTGTTATGGGTATATCAGGAGGCGATCGGTAAAGCAAGGAACATCAGGGCTCAGCAGACTGTACTGTTTTGCAGGGCGTAGTATCATTGCGTGGGAATTGATCTTTGGACAATCCACATTCACGTCATCACAGATGACAATATTGGGAGAGTATCGTGTGTATATACAGCGACAGGCGTAAGGTGTTGGTCAACAAGCGGATCTTTCTCTTCTACGTTTTCCTGCTTTCAACAGCCTTCATATTACAACGGTCAACCAGCTCTGGCATATGCCCTCCAATCTATTTGCTGGAGAACTCTCGCTCTACCAGCAAGATATCTATGCTCTACCTAAGTCTTGTTTCCCGGTCCATACAGTGGACAGGCTACCATTCAATGGCTCCAAGATCCTCCAAACTCCAATGCAGTGGTCCACGCCCGAACGCCCAAAGGTGAATTAGTCCTGGCAAGAGTCCCCAAACTTTTCCTAAACAAAGACTCGATCACTTGCATGACCGCTCCAAACTCGCACACAGTCTTTTTACAGGTACAGGCTCTGGGCAGCCACAATGTCCCTGCGGATCTTCTGCAAGCTCTCTTCAAACTTGCGCATCAGATCCTCGTTGCCCATGACTTTGGCTGCCTGCGCCATCTGCCGCAGCAGTTCCTCGAGGCGTCGGAATAAACGGATCAACGACCCTTCGTACACATTTGTCATTTTGCTGCAACGCTTGTTAGCCGGTGCGCCGGAGCGGAATTATGGGACTGTGAGGGTGAAACGTACCATATCTCGGAAAAAGGTCGACTTTGCGCCCAGGCAAAGACAGTCTCCATGAGCTGCCACTTAAGGCTCGCCACATACTCGTCCTCGTCCACCTCGAGCTTGCATTCCTTGCTGACCTTGGCAATGATTCTAGCCTTCGCCTGGATCTCGCGGAACGGCTTCTGAAGATCCTCCTTCAGCGCCTGCGCCTCCACCTTTTCATCAAAAATGAAGCAGCTTAGGATTGCGGCGCACTTTTCCGGCGAAAGCTCGTTGAAAAAGCGATCAAACAGCAGCTCCGACAGGAGCAGTTCGTGACCTTCGGTTGACGATATTTCGCAAGCGACGCGCGCCTTGAGCTGGACGACCTCGGCATCGTTAATAAACCCTAGGCGCCGCAGCACCCGCTTCCGCGACTTGAGCTCGTCCAACTGCGCTATGCTGTGCGCCTTGGCAATCGCGCGCTTCTTCTCCTTGACCTTCTCGGCCAGCTGCACCTTGTCATGATAACTATCCCAAAGCGACGGGAGAAGGGGCGAAAGGTGTAGCGGGTTCGCGAGTAAACGCGACTCGAGAACCTCGATCTTTCGCAGTAGCTGCTTGAATGACTCGTCGGTAATCTCCATACTCTCAAGAGGGTCTAGGATGGGGATACCGTCGGGAAAACGCCGTTTGACTTCAGATAGTGACTTCATCATGAGTTCCTTTTCTGACTCATGTTCAAGTCCTTCCTTGGGCATGAAGAGACGAATTTGTCCCAAGGCCTTGATGCACGTCAAGAGGCACGGGACAATCGCATACACGACATCCTGCTCACCGGTTGATGGCTTGACGCCCGGTGGCATTTCCTTAGAAGGTTGACCAGGGCTGAAGCTGGAGCTTGAGGGGGAGATGGGCAGAAGGACGTCGATAATGTAGGACTCTTGCGGGATGGGTTCCGGCTCACCGTCCTTGATCTTGCGCTTGTAGGCGTTCACAATGACACCCCAACCAAAATCGAGACCGCCGGTAACATTGTCTGGAAATTGCTTGGGATCGTAAATGTGAACTACGCGGCCGGGTTGCAAGAAACCGACACTATAAGTCGGGTGCTGAATGACAGATCTCATATCCTTGGTGTAAGAGTTCAGTTGCTGGCGAATTTGGTAGTAATCCTTAATTGTTGCCTCGTCCGGTATCATCAGCGCGTCCCTGTCCTGCTGAAGCGAAACCAACTCCCTCTCGAGCGACGGCACGCTAGCTGCGTTCTGAAACTGGTGGAAGCATCTTTCCAGCATGAACTCGGGTGAAATTGCCTCGATTCTCAGCAAGTTGAGAATCATGTTGTAGCCCAGGTGGAAGGCTGAATTTAGTCGATCCTGCTGGCCGGTCACGATTCCCTTGGCCGTCTCCGGCTCAAGCTTGGCATCAATCATCATGATGACGATACCTCTGGCATCGAGACCACGTCGTCCGGCTCGGCCTGCCATCTGGACGTATTCGGAAGATGTGATGGGACGCGATTGAATTCCGTCCCATTTCGTCACCTGAGTAAACACCACAGTCTTTGCCGGCATGTTAAGACCAATGGAAAATGTTTCAGTTGCAAAGAGGACCTTGATGAGCGATTCCTGGAAGAGAATTTCAATCGTTTCCTTCAGAATGGGAAGCAAGCCTGAATGGTGAATGCCTATGCCCCTTTCCAACAGGGGTAATAAATTGATGATTTGAGGCAATTCGCGGTCCTCTTCTGATAAGTTGTTGATCGCATTGTGGAAGACCTTTCGTACCAGAGCTTGTTCCGAATCATCGTTGAGGTTGAGGTTGGAGATTTGGAGTGCCAGGTTCTCGCATTCCCGCTTGCTGAAACTGAAAACAATGACCGGGTTGAACTTCTTCTTGATTGTCATCTTGACAATCTTGGCAATATCTGAGGGCTCATCCTTGCCGGCTCCGCCCTTGTTGATCTTCTTGTTCTTCCCGCGACCCTTCATTTTGGCATTCGGGTCTGCCGAGTCTGCTCCCTTCTTCATCTCGACTTCCGCCATTACCGTGTTGAAGTTGGCTTCGTTGAAGTTACCTTTCTCGTCCACGATGATGCTTGCGCCATTGCCGCCAGCTGGGAAGAAGTAGTTCTGAAGTGGCGTGGGTCGGAAGTCCGTGTACACAACGTGGCATGCTTGGTGATGAATCTTGGCAATCCACTCCGCAAACTGAAATGCGTTGGGAATGGTGGCTGACAAGAAGACGTATCGAACCTTGTCCGGCAGCATGATGATGGTCTCCTCCCACACGACACCTCGGATCTTATCTCGCATGTAATGAATCTCGTCGAAAACGACCCAAGCCACCTCGCGCATGATCTCCGAACCACGATACAGCATCGACCGTAAAATCTCCGTCGTCATGACAAGACAACTAGCTGTAGGATTAATAGTGACATCGCCTGTCATCAAACCAACATCGCCAAAGATAGCCTCAAAATCACGATATTTTTGATTGCTCAAGGCTTTGATGGGACTTGTGTATATAACACGCTGGTTGCGCTTGAGGCACTGCGCAATGGCGTACTCGGCGACAACGGTCTTGCCAGCACTGGTGTGTGCTGATACGAGCACGCTCTCCTCACGCTCAATGGACGCCACCGATAGGCTCTGGAAAGGGTCGAGCTTGAAATTGTACGTTTTGGCTGGCTCTGCTGGAGGCTTATGCTCGGAAAGAGGGACGTATTCGTAGTTGAGGTCGGGTGGTAATGCCACTTGATGCTGAATATTATGCGAAAGAACAAAAGATGCGTCTTGCGGAACCAGGGTCGAAGCACCAGCAACTTCTCTCGTCTCGGCCGTCTGAAAAGTATCCGTCAAGACAGGGTCGGCACCGCCCTCCTTCTTCCGCCTCTTCTTGTCCTGTTGGCTGGTTGTGTCCGATTCTTCATCTTGCGAATCCTCGTCTCTTGAAGTCTCGGTCGCGTTGCTCATACCAACCCTAGCCTCGGCATTATCACTCTTTGGTGCTTCGGCTGCATCGCCATTCATGGCATCGTCGACCTTGCGCTTCTTGCCCTTGTCCTTGCTGCGCTTTGGCAACGACACGTGCTCCTCTTCGCTTTCGCTTGCAGGCTCCGCCTTCCCGTCGAAAACTTCGAACATGTCATCCATGACGGCGGCGGTTCCAGCTCGTTGCTAAAGATTTGCTGTAGAAATCCGAGCACAGGCTGTTGGCCTGGACGAAGTTGGACAAGGTACTCAAAAACGAATCAAGTGGTTGGACGAGGTCCACACGATTGTTGGGATGTCGAAGAAATAGAGGCTCCAAATAAACCACTATTTTGTTTCGGAACGGCACGCAAATTGAGGTGGCCGGCTAATCTCTTGCTGCAAGGTTCAATTCCGCTGTGCAATCGACGATCCGAAGGCGTTGGTACAGCAAGATTTAGAAGTGGGCTAGGCGGCAGAAAAAAAATTAGGCGGTGGGCAGCCCTGGTCAGCTTGATCTCAAGGCGGTGTGGTCGCATTGAGAATCGGTACGTACTGCACTTCCGGTGACGCGCGACAGCATGTGACTTATCATGTGACCTGAATGCTAAGCGCTCCATGATTCCGACCTCAGACCATTCTCCGTCCCAGTTCTTCCCGACGCTCAAATCATCGAAAGCTTCCACCCATCGAGCAACGTCACCAATCGACTCCTTTAAGGTCCGCAGCAGCTTCCGAAGCTCTGACAAGCCCTCTCCAAGCTAATTGACTGCCTTAGATGCTGTCCCGCGCCACTGCTCGAAGCACGAGCGCCCTCGTCTCCCGCCGAGGCTTCCATGCCACTCGCGCTCGCCTGTCATCGCCCTACCACTACCCCGAGGGCCCTTACAGCAACTTGCCCTTCAACCCTCGCAGCAAGTGGTTCGCCCCCTCGTTCTTCGCTTTCGTCTTCACGGGCTTCTTCACCCCGTTCGGCATCGCTGGTGCGTACTTTCTCGGATTAGTACTCTGTGCGGAGTCAAGTTGGATACTGATATGTTCTGTACAGCCTGGCAAACCTACAAGCCTAGAACCTAAGTCTTCGGCTTTTGGAACTTGGGCCCTGTCAGTTGACCACGACATGAGGGGAGGGACGGTCGTGGATCGACCTGTACATTTTGCCGATAGATCACAACGCTTACATTGCTACTATAACTAAATGATTTTTCATTTGTGACACCTAAGCCCATAAAGAACTTGCAAAAGTGAATTTCAATCTCCCGGTCTGTATTGTACAGTGATGGCTCATCGCTATGGCCGTGGTTTAGGTCGGATATGTACCAACTCTATCGATCAAAATATACATGTTATATTGTTACACTTCTCATGCCTCCCTTGTTTTACATCATAATCTAGATCCGTCCTTTTTCTGCTTACGATAAGCCAACCCACCCCACTGGCCGTGTGGCGACTTCATGTCCCTCTCGTTGATGATGTTGTCCAGGATCGACTCCAGAAAAGAATGGCGGTCCTCCGGGATATCCCACCGCTGAGATAAAGCCTCAAAGGTCGCCATCACCGCCGTGTTGTCCGCGCATACCTTGACAGCCCGTAACGCCCATATGACGACCCAACGATCTATGCGAAAGCTTTTGCCATGCTCATCGGAGGCCTGGTACAAGGCCGAAAGAACTCCCTCGAGACGCTGCCGGCTCCAATCCGAGCCGGCGGGGCCCCCGTGCGTAAAGAACCCTTTGAACAAGGCCAGGAAGATGGTGGGGTGTAGAGGAATTCGAAGATGCTTCATCTCGTCCAGGAACTGAGCCACTTTCTTCAGATTGCCCACCTTGACAGCGTAATGCTCAGCAAACAGCTTGTAAGTGCGAAGGTCGGGCGTCAGCTGAACGTTCTGCTGAAAAGACTTTTTGAGTTGGGGATGTTGCTTGCCGACCTTGGCAAACATCATCAGAACCCTTGATGTAATCTTGTTCATCGTATAGTCCCTCTCAGGCATGTCCACCGCCAAGGCATGTCTCGACTTCATTTTTTCGTAAGTCTGCTCAGCAGAATCTTCCTCGCCGCACCTGAGAAGGCCTGATATCACACAATTCAAGGCGACTGTGTCTACTATCTCCCCCGCGTTGACCATTTCTTTGTAGGCGGCACGAATTCCGCCCGAGTCTAGCCGAAGCCCGAAGTAGTAGATGAGGCTAACGTGATGGTACCGACTAAACTCAATACCGCGGCTTTCCATCTCGTGGTATATCATTTCGGCAAGCGTGAAGTTGCCTGCCTTGGCAGCCGCGTCAAAGAGGATGTTGAAGGTAACGTCGTCTCCGGATACCTTGGACTCTTTCTCCATCTCTCTCCAGAGTAGCAGGACCGACTGGAGTTCCCGTTGGGAAATCTGGGAAACGTACTTGGTTGCGAAGGCCAGTGCAAAGTTCCAATGGGTGCGACGGAGGGTCAGGCCGGCATTTTTGACATCGGCTACCAAGGCAAAATACCGCAGCATTGACTCCATGTCTCTTTTCGGTGGGAGGCCCATCACTTTCAAGAGTCGATGTCGCCAATGGCCCGTTAGGAGTAGCATGCGTGGCTGTGGCAGCTGCATATACAGCTTATAGACAGGATCCAGTGCAAAACGTCCCGGGTGCCGTATCCTCTGTCCAATAGTCATGCAGAGTCGTGCGATGAGTTGTTGCAAAGCATCGTCGGGGGTCGGTACAAGGTCCTTGGTCGGATAGGCCACGTCCTTCTTGCTCTCTGACACTCGTAGCTTTGGTCCATCGGGCTGAGCGTAGCCCCTTCGGTATGGATCTTTATAATAGTCGAGGTGCTCCTGTACAGTGCCCTCGCCCGCAGCATCGATCATGGAAAGCAGTTGACCTCGGTCTTGGTTGAGGATCGCCCTGGGCGCCGGCATGCCTACAGAAGCTTTCGAGGCGACAGCTGCAGCAGAGGCTGTGCTGTAGTCGAGTCTTGCGTATGCATCCCGCGCATGGGACGTTCGGCCGGGCCGACGAGCGTTGACAGTTGGCATGAAGGTCGACAGAATCCATAATGAGCTTCGATCGCAGAAGAAGGACTCTCCCGGGCGGCTTCGAAGCGGCCGGTGGGAAACATCTCTGCTGGCGGAAAAGCATCTGCCCGTAGCGGCAGGTAATTGTAAGCCGGTCGAAGATGGTTTCGACAGCACCGCACCACAGACGGAGCCATCAACTCGACGAGGAACTTTCATGGGCTTCTCGGCATGTTGCTGTACCCGTCGCAGCGCCTCCGTGCGAGCGGTGACAGTTGTACAAGCAGGTCAACTTTACAAGATAACGGCCTGGTGTTGCAGAACGGGGCGCCTCTAAGTTTCCAGCTATGGATCAATTAATTGGTAGCGATGGCAATTTTTTGCTGGCACTTGGGCAGGACAGGGGGGCACCTGCACTAGCGCTACGGGTTATGTGATTCGCCGAGGAGCTCCCCAAGTTCGTAGGCTCAACAGTGAAGCTTCAACCAAGACTTAAGATGCAGGCTATTTAGATGTGCCTTAATTGAAAATGAGGACAAACCCTTCCGGAGTATTGGAGAGCCTACGTGGCATTTGTAAACTCGTTCATCTAGTACAAGACATGGTGCTCATATGAGCCCGACAACTGCAAAGTTACTGTAGTCCACCTGAGTGCAACTACCTTCTAGAAGAGCAAGCCTTCCTCTCCCACCAGGCTTTTTGCCAGAAGCAGGCAAGATATGGCAATGGCAATGCAAGGACAAAAAAGCATGATCAGCGATGCGGATTGGCTCAAAGGGCGATTATCACAACGGATATCAATTAAATCATAAAACACGTCAGGTCAGGTTCTATTCGTATGTACTTGGTACACAAGTGTGGTAGAAGTCGTGCACGGACCACGGGAGACGGCCCCTGTTGGATCAGCATACCGTTCGACCTCCAAAAAATTCCCGTCACATCCAAACTATCGAGATTCGACGAACCCGTCCTTCAACGTCCCAACAGATCGAAGCACCCGAGCCAATCGTCCGGTCGGTATATCTTGTCTTAGACTGTTGACCTTCGTCGCTGGACGAGACATCCAGCCATGGGCGGCAGACAGATCCGGCCCGCAAAGGTCTACAACGCCGTCACGCAGGAGCTCCAACAGAGCGTCCTCAAGGGCCTCGAGGTCGCCCAGCCGCCATGGTACCAGATCATGCGTGAGGTGCCCCCGGCTCAGACCACGATCCGCAACGTCACGCCGCGCCGCCCAGCCGCCAACTCCAAGCTCACGAAACCGAGGCACATGTACCTGCCGCAGCGCATCCACTTCAAGGAGGACGCGCTGCGGGCCAACTTCTACAAAGATCACCCGTGGGAGCTGGCGCGGCCGAGGATCATCATGGAGCTGGACGGCAAGGACTACCAATATGTCGATTGGAGCAAGGGCGTGCGGCAGAAGGGCATACCGTTGACCGGCGAGAGGTAAGGGCAGCAGCGGATCCTGCTGGGCCAACAAGCACGGCGAGTTGTGCCAAGAATGCTGACTTGATTTTACGTGCAGCGTCGTGCAGCGCCAACTGTGGCTGATGGAAAACGAGAAAATGGGCAGAGAGAAGGCCTACGACCAGGCACGTCGCGAGTTCTACCGCCTACGACAAGAGGAGGAGATCGAGAAGCGCGTGGCGCTCGAAGAGGCCCGTCATGTCGGCGCCTACTTCAACAAGTCACGCATGGACGTCGGCATGCAGATCGAGGACCAGCAGTTCGAGAATTGGAAGATCTGGGCGGGCAAGGAGGCGGCGGCCCAGGACCAGAAGGACAATGCGGGCATCGACAGCTTCGACGCCCCCGAGAACCCGGACGATGCGCCGGTGGACAGGAGTCAGGTTGTAGAGCCGTTGGCGGCGGAAGCGGTGCCGGCCACAGCTGCGCCAGCACCAGCTGCGGGCAATTTTGGGTCTCGACGCTGAAGGCCTGGCTCGGGCGCCTGGTTGTATACACTATCTTATGTATAACACTTGTACAAATTCTCCATGCATTGCACTCCTTGTATGCCAATTTTGCACTATCCGTCAATCCGTCTCGAGTTAAACACCATGGGCCCGGCGTTCTGCATGCCATACGCTGCGGCCACCTCCTCATGCTGGACCAGCAGGACGTCAGCCAGGCCGGTATAGAAGAGCAGCTTCCCCGTCAAGCTCAGTGTGGAAATGCGCGCCCAGGACTCTATGTAGATGAATTGCATCCGATCCAGGGGAACAAGGTAGAACATCTTGAGCACATGCACGGCCAGGGCGACGAAGAAGCCCGTTGCGGGCCCGTTGGAGAAGATCTGGCTGGGGAAGCGAACCCTCCGTGCAGTTAGGTGTTTGGGTGGTGAGAGCAGTATCGGGAAGATATCGACGACGCTCAACAGCGCGCTGAAAGGAGTCGACCAGAGCGGCTGGTGAACCCGGCGCGCGCGGGTGACTGTCCGTTTATCGTACGTCCCAGGCGCCGTGCCCTTCTTCTCACAGAGAGCTCTCAGCTCAGCCTCGTAGTCCTCTAGGTGGTTCTCCGACATCTTGTCCCCGCTAGAGATGAGATAGCGGCGGTGAAGGCCGGCAAAGTCGCAGGAGCCGTCGTCCATCATCATAAGCATCTCCTTGGTGTGGCCGCCCGAGCCGAGCACGAAGAGGTAGTAGTCCTGGGCAAGCCGGCGGACCTTGCGATGCCCGGGTGGGCCTAGATGCGTCCATCTGCGCAGCTGTCGGCTCTGAGTGATTTGCAGATGCCGTGTCTAAGGGCTATTGTTCAGGAGAGCGGTTGCGTCCTCGTGGGTGTATGTGGCCACGTACCGTCAGGAATATGAGCAGGGCGACGAGTGCAGCAAGCACGGTCAACAAGGCTGATCTCCACGGCGGTGCCAGCCACAAGAGAGCGATGGCACCTGCAACAGGGCTTCCAATCAATATCGCGATACCGGCCCGACTCATTCTACCGACTGTAGCAACAGCGCGTCTGCTTGTGGAGGACGCGGGCCGCAAGGATGAGCTATCGTCAGACTGCTGGGCCTTGGATCATGTGGCCGCGCTCATTGCTGACGGTGCATGGCACGAAGTTATCGATGCGGGAAATGATTCTTACAAAAAGAAACAGTTGTGAACAGAGGTCGAGATGAAGCTGGTCCGCCTTTCTGGGTTGTTTAAGTGCTGTGGAGTTTGGGCGGTACCCTTAAGGACGATTCACTGCTCCTTCTTGACCGTCCGCTAGTGGCTCGAAATCGCCCACCGCACCCATCGTCAACCCTCGCATCACTACGATGTAACACAAACACTACAAACTCAGGTACAGGCATCATGTTCGTAGGTCAATCATGGCTACCTTAGGCACCAGCGAAGCCGAATGTCAATATTTCTCCTTTACAAATAGCCCCTCGCCGTCCTGCTCTTGTACACTGTCCAGCACTTGTCCCTCGCACAACACATAGACTAGAAAACGAAAGACAAAAATACGTGTCGGGTATCCACGAGTAAGATGATGAGTCTCCCTGAAGACACAATAGATATATCACACAGGCCGCTGACAGCCCGGGCTGCGACAATCCTCCCGCCCCTTCCCACCCTTTCGCGTCTCCTGATTGCCGGCCCCCGGCTCCAACGACAAAAGACGTATATATTGACACAGACTCCCGTTGTAAATAGATCCGCTCAAGCCCTCATTACCGTGCAAATACCTTGACAACGCCGTCGCCTCCCCCGCTCACCACCCACTTGCCATCCTGACTCCACACGCAGGAGCAGATGCCTTCTCCCCGCATCACCCGGTGACTCGTCATCTCCTGCGTGCAGGATCTCTTCTCGAGGCTCCAGAAGCGCAAGGATGCATCGTGGCCGGCACTCACGAGCTCCAATCCATCCGGACTGAGCGAGAGACTTGAGATAGCGTCGGGATGAGCTAGCATGTTGTATGTACACTGGCCTGTTGCCCGTTAGTGGGATATTCATCGCTTATGGTAATGAGTGTCACGTACCACTATTAGCATCAAAGAACCGGATAAAACGGTCCTCGTGCCCCGAGATAATGGTTCCCTCGACGCCAGAGCCAGCCATGGAACGGCCGCCTGTCGGTCCGCTTGCACCTGTATCATCCTCTCCCAGGGTGCCTCCGTGCTGGTGGGCTTGGTCCAGGCCGATGGTTGTGGCCACGACCGAGTTAACCCCTGTCTTGATGGATCCGTCGTACGTCTCCATGCTGTCCATTTGACCAACGGGCTCGCCCGTCCTCGTGTCGTAGACGATGATTGCGGCGTCAGAGTATGATACGACGAACGTCTCCCCGGAAGAACTCAATGAGTATATGCACGTAGGGCTCGCAGGGGACTCCCCTGGGCGAGCGATAGTATGAATAAGTGTATGGTTAAAGGGAGAGTTGGACGCGGTTGTGGGCTGGGGAGAGTTGGAAAAGCCGCTGCCTGAGCTCATGGAGTTTCCACGGACTCGGCCGCCTCGTCCGGACATGGACCTGTTCGAGCCCGGCTGGGGAGAGCTGAGCTGCGGCGGCGCGCTGACAGACCAGAGCCGCACGGTGCCGTCGGCCGCGCCAGAGACTAGTAGTATGCGGTCCGCGCTGCCATAGGGGCTTGAGGTACCAAATACCGAACCCAACGTAGCAGGAAGAACGCATAATGTCCATACAGCATCCGTGTGGGCTTCCAAGGTCGCCTTGGGATCGACCCGGCCACGTTCCCACACGCGAATCGTAGAGTCCTGGCCGCCACTGAAGATCCAGCCATCGCCTTGCGCACGGCCACCGGTAGAAAAGTTGGGTGAAGGAGACCAAGACGTCAGCGAAAGCACGGCTCCGGAATGCCCACGATGAGTGAAGTTGGCGATGACGTCCAGGTCGGAGGCGGCATTGCCAGCAACCCCCGAGTGGCCGTCGAGGCGAGGTATGTGGAACCGCTTAATCATACCATCATCCCCAGCAGTGCATATCTCAGGTTCTCCAGGACTGCCTCCGCCAGAGAATATGACAGTACGCACAGTGTCCAAGTGACCTCGGAGACCAAAGCGCAGCTTGAAACTGGTGCTGTCAACCTTGGCAGCATTCAATGATAACTCATGCTCGGCGCTGCGCCTCCTCGACATGGAACCTTTTCTGCGATGAGAGCCCGGTACACGGTTTGGGGATTTAGGAAGGTTGTCTGCGGTTGGGAAGACGTCCATATCGGTCCGATTCGTCGCATTATGAACGGGCGGTTGAGCGTTGCTGGGGTCTGGGAATGTGCCCTCGGGAAACTCCCAGCCGTCGGGCTCTGGGGCTGCAGGGGGCTTTTCCCTGAGCTCAATGGGTTCTTCCATGGGTCCTAGAGTCTCAACAGCATGATTCGGTGCAGGCGCGCCCTCGTCAATGGGTCGTGTCATTACTGATACCGGCGAGTTCCAGTCATTCGAGTTAGAGTACATGATGGGCTGGTGCTCTCTACCAGATCGGGCCATTGGTTGTGTCTGTGGTTCTGAACCTTTTTGGGGATAGTTGGGTTGATTTGACTGCATTGGAGGTGCATGATTGGGCGTGGGTTGCTGTCTCTCCGACATGAGGCGTAGGGGCAAGCGGCCTGCCATAAGCTCTCGGTCAAGGCGGTTTGTCATGTGCGGCATTTCATATTGTTGCTGGTTATGGCTTGCGAGAGCTTCAGCCTCGCGAATGTCTTCGATTGGTAACGGCGGGGAGTCCCGTGGAGGAGGAGGGTTGGCGGGTTCCACCAGAAGATACATAAATTCGGATTGGCACTTGTCAAGGAAACTCTTGAGCTCGATTCTGTGAACCTCGTCGTCGGGTTTTTCGAGTTCGATATCTTCAACGCCGGGCATGGTGTGCTTGTCCGTGGAAGCTAGAATCATTCCCGAATCAGCAACAACATCGCGTTTATGAGGGCCCTTGGCAATGGAGACATACGCCTTAGCTTCTCCTGAATCTTAGCAGCACGGTCGGCTTTCGCAGCCTCGTCGGCGTCGATGGCAGCGTCTCCCTTAAGTTGGGCGGCCTGATCCTTGACTTTCCTTTCGAGAATCGAGACGTACTTCTTGAGAGCCTTCTGCGTTGCGTCAGCCCTCCGGGCTTGGCCTTCGAGGTTGGCAATGCGGCCCTTCATCTCCTGCTTCTCGATCTCCCAGGCATTTCTCTCGCGCTCGTGCCGGTGCCATTCCGTCTGCAGGAAGCGCATGACGCCCTGCAGGGTGTACTCGGTGGCCTGCGGCTGGTTGGCGCCGTTGGCCTGCATCGTCGGCCCCATATCCAATCCCCCAACGCCGTTGCCAGCATTCGGGCCCATCACGGCGCGACTCGAGCGACTGGGTTATTGCATCGAGAGGGCGTGCGACCCGAGTTGGGAGCTGTGCAGATCCCGTGCCAACCTTGAAACCGCGGCGGTGGGAGCTGAGCGCGTGCTTCTGTCACTTCTGGAAGCTGCGGCGACGATGTTGGGTTCCGTGCTCGTAGAAGCTGGCGTCGCCCGTGTTTGAGGCAATATGAGCCGGTGCGAAGGCCTTGGTTTAGCCCCAGCGAGATGACGGACGTCCAAAAGGCCTGGAGCTAGCAAGTTCAACTAAGGTAAGGGCAGAAGGTGGACCAGCGACCAACAGCGCCCACGACACTTTGCAGCGTGTCGCTGGTCGACCGTTGGGGCTTCCTGGCCAATCACGGCGGCTTTTCAGCGGCTAAGGCCATCAGGCACCAATAAATCCTGGCATACGAGCCCCTGAAGGCTGCATCAGCCCGCATTCTGATTAAATAGCGAAGAGCATGAGAGTATCTGCATCTTCGGATGTGACGGCTACCCATTTGGGGGCGCTCTTTTCCATTCCGCTCACGTTTGAATGCTGTTACTGATGGGATGAAGAAATTATTGTTGGCTACCTGCCTATAAGTAAAGGAGGTTCTACCGTGCGATTGAAACATAACCCAAGTACCACACAACTACGATTTACATTGTCATCGAATATGACCACCATCAATAGAAAACCCGCGTGAGATCGATTGTAAACTTACGATTATAACGAAAAGAAGGGCGGATATACGTTAGATGAGAAAGAAATATTCTTAAAGTGACATGTTTTGCACAGGTCTACTCCTCGTTTACAGATGCTTTCTTCAGGCTGTTAATGAGATCGTTCAGGTACAGGGTATGAGCAGCACAGTATGTGGGTTGAAAAATTTTGAACTATATATTTGATATTAAAAAGCACACACTCCACAGCTGATCCGGCTACAGTCAACCAACAAGTTGATTCGTCTTCCGTAGTATAGTGGTCAGTATGCAAGCTTGTCACGCTTGAGACCCGGGTTCAATTCCCGGCGGGAGAGATCCGCCATCCGGTACATTTTTTTGCCATCTGTCTCGAACTACGAGACCGTAGTCAATTTTTTTGGTCGGGTTGGCCATCTAACCACCAATGCTTCATCTCCTCTACTTCCTTCGCCATCTACTCCTGACAGCGTACACGACCCACAGTATGGGTTGACGGCTTGCCAACATGGCCCTTATTGAGGTCTGCCAGATGGTTGCCACCATGAAGTAATTCACCCACGAACTACCATTTGACCTTCAAAATGTACAATTCAGAGAAAGAATCTCTTCGTATCAGCACATGGACTGAATATTTACGTGGTATTGTATTAAAACGATATAGTCAACATCAAGCGATGGCTTGCGCCGGGTATCATGATTCACTATACACATCTATCTCAATGCCGTTCCGCCTCAGTCCCCCATCAGCTTCTTCCAATCCACACGCGGACCTGGCTCACTGGTCTCACTCCAACTCCTTAGGCTGGCAGCTGATCCAAGATCCAGCAACGGCGCCATGCTTGGACGGCCATGAGCACACTGGAAAGGGAATGAGCATGACGCGAGTCGTCCCACTAACTGCTCGCACTGTTCCATGGACAAGACATCATTGAACATTATGGCACCTGTAAAGCATGAGAAAAGCGCACCACACCTTGGATGAGCGTACTTACTGCGACACGCTCTTGAATACAAAAGCTCTAGAATGCCTTGGGGACAACCGTGAAAATGCGAGTTCCAAGTTCTGCCCACCGAGCGGCTTGCCGATTGGGTGTACGGGAAGAACTCCTCGTCGTTCAATCTATAAATTTGTTGCCTTAATAAGTCAATGAGAACCCTAGGTTCAACTTTGCAACGCTCCAAGATACATGTCGGGAGCGCGGTGACTTTGCATAGGGTCTGCCCGGCAGCACGCGGGCTTTGAACTTCGTATACGATACCCCATCCATCAAAATATTGTTTGAGTTTCTGCAAAGCACTGCCTTCTTCAGATGAAATGGCATATATCATTGGCTGCTCGAGGATTTCCCTAATAGCATATACCATGCCAGTGCCCGACTTCTCCTCGAAATAGGCTGACATCAAAGCCTCTATTCGACACCTCTCGTCCGCGGCATGTTGGTCGATCATTGCCATGGCCATTGAGGGTTTTGATTGCGCGTGTGGTTCATGCTGAAGTGGTATGTTGACAAGAATGAATTTGTGGTCTACCTGTGAAATGACTTTCGCCCTTGACAACGATTCTCTAGAGAATCGACCACTCAGCTCTAGTGAAGCTGATTCAAGCAGTGAACCCGTCTTACTCGTCGCATCGTGGGATGTGTTTTTGCGACAATTGTGTTCAAGCCATGGACTCGAATCCTCGTCGTAAGCTCGAGGCACAGGTACCTCCACGTTCTCGAAGACAGGGTTTTTCCACGTCCGAAGAACCTCTTGCAGCCATTCGCTCGGTTGTGGCTTGGAGTCCGCTCGAAGAACCCCGGTCCTTGGGGCTCGTCCATTCGATGTACGGGGAGGTTGGCAAGCATGTTGACGCATGTCGGAGGCGGTTGATGCGGGCTGGCCTTTACCAGTCAAGATTTTGTTTGCGGAGGCGACTTGCAAACTCTCCTTGGAAGATTCGGAACCGATTTGATTGTCGCCAAAAGGCTCTCGCAATAAGCTGCCTTCTTCCCCTACTAGGGGTTTCGACGCAGCCGCCGGGTGCTCGTTCGCCTTGAAACTATTGGCATGATTGTGACCTGACGCTTTCGAACTACTCGCTTTCATGAAATGCCAATCATCGAACACAGAGCGCCTGTCAGATGCTGGACTCGAAGTGCTCCCTGTTGCGCCTGTAGAGCTGGCCTTCCTTTTAAGGGGTCGGCTTACCCGACCAAGCCTTGTAGAAGTAGAAAAGGCAGATTTAGGCGATGACATTTGTATACTGCTAGGACGCATGTGAAACTTCCGTAAAAACCCATAGCAAACTGCCTTAAGAAGATCTATCAAGGCGTTGAGGTCTGATTGCAGACTGCCAAATAAGTGGTCGACACTGCAAATGTCCACCGATGGGTGCGAAATAGCTAGATAGAACATAGGCCAGCGATCAAGGCCTTTTTTTGTCCTTCCCGCGGCACCGAATTTGGCCTCTTGGGCTTGCGGTTTGTCGTCTTCTGTCGCAGAAAACTTGGAATTGTCAAATATGCGATTGACTTCCTCGTATAGTATGTTTGCACCGTGCTCGTTGGAGACTGGGTGAACGCCAATGCTAATGAACTGCGACCGACGTGTAGCGACTGGATCTCGAGAAATGCATCCTCTGACATTGAAACGCCCAGAGGTCGCGGAGACGGGAATCCACAAGTCGGGAGAACCCGCTTCCGCCCGTGACGCTTGAGACAATAATCTTGACGTACGAACAGCCAGATCGGCAGGATCCGAGGAGTGCAGCCGTAGCTCCCTTTTTGCCATTGTGTCCTTGACCATTACGGACACCGGCGCCGGCCAGGCCAGCAATAGAGCAAGAATGTCGTGAATTAGGCGGCTCCATTCCTTGTCGAGGCCAGACTTGTCAGAGAGCATGTTGGCGCGCTGCTTGATCCGGACAGGCATCGAACCGAACAAGTTTCTCACCGCCACCTGTGTGCCATGATCAAAGGTATGATACATTTGCTCTGGGGGAGTAGGCAACTGCCGCGACAGAACATCCCCATTGTGTATTCTCAAGGCATTGTGCGAGTTATGATGCTTGTGATGAGAGGTCACGGTGAGCAAAGACAAACGGCCGAGGGAAGCTAGAAAGCTACCGTTTCGGCCATGAAATTCTAGCTTGGGAGGGAACCTTGATGTATCTATCGACATTGTCAGGATTAGAAGGCAAAAACGCGTGATGGGATACACTTACGGTGAGATTTACCAAGACCACCATCCTGGCGGAATTCACTCGGTAAGATGCCAAGTCCATTGTCCTCGACCGTGCAGTTACCTCGACCAAAATCTATCTGGATATTGATCTTTGTAGCGGCGGCATCGAGGGAGTTCCGGATGAGGCCGCAGGTGACGCCACCGAGGGAGGTGATGAGCACAGAAGAACGCAGTGTATCGGCACAATCTTCCGGAAGCCGTATGATGGACATGGCATCAGATGCCACTCAGGCCCATGTCATTGCAGGTTGGCGATTGCCGCCGGATGCTGCAAGCGTGTTGTAGTTGATGTAGATCGTTGACTGTGACTGGTACCGAGCAGGATGTAATTACCAGCTTCAACGGCAAGCCATCAAGCTGCTCTGGAGAAAGCCTGGATGCGTAAGCCTAGATGCTTCTTCAGGGTTAACGTCAGGTCGAGGTTGACCTCTGCTGGTGGCCGAAACGATGACGGTGCTTGGCCAGCTCATCCCCAAGCCGAGAGTACCGATGCTTGTTCATCAGGGTCCGGCCTTGGCAATCGCGTGGCAACTGCTAGTGCGCTGTACTGGGTACGCACGTATCGGGTACGAATACAGGCAACGACTCAGTGGCCTACCTTAGTTTTGGTTTAGGCACTGGCAGGCTAGCACCTAATTAATCTCATCCATACAACCATGCTAAAATCGTTGAGCTGACCCTTCAACTGAGGCGATGCTGTTGAACAAACGATCATATGATGAGGTCTGCCCACTAGTCGGGTGGTGCAAAGCCAATGCAAAGCTTCATTGGCCTGCAAGGTTCCATGTTCGGTTGGCACAGTACGAGATGGCAATCATGGGCCATGTACTAATACTCGACGATAGGGAGGGAGCAGCTACCTACTAACCCAGTACCTACCATACCTCTTAGTATCGATTTACCCCAGGTCCCGCACCCACCACCCAAAGTGATGCCTTGGACTGTCCCTTTATCCTCCCCCAACATCTTCTTGCCATCACCACAAACGCCCAAGAAGCCAGTTTGTCTCCGTCTTGACCCTGCTGGGCGAGCGCTATCCAGCTGCCTAGCTACTACCGGCTGTGTCAATCTCTCGATTATCTGGGTTGCCCCGTGGAGAGACTCGCGATTTCCGTTCGCCCCCGCTACAGCAACCGCATTTCCCTGCCTCCTCGCCCTATCGTCATCCAGCCAACGCAGTTTTGGCCGAGTTAGCTCGCATACACCTGAATGGCGACATCAGATCTCACTCAAGATCCCCATGGTACTGGATTTCTTTCACGTTGTCGGCCAAGGTCAAGCCCCTCAGTAACCATGGTGCTAACCACTTGAAAGACCGCCAACCTCACCGACGGCGACCCTTTTCCAACTGGGTAAAGAAGCTCACCACTTTCAAGTCCTCCTCGGATGGCGATCGACCCAAACGGCATCGCAAGGCCAAGAATGGCCCTCGCACCAACAATCCTTATCTACAATCGGCATACATTAGCAATGGCGGACCCAGTGGAGAAAGCGCATGTTCCTTCACAACTGGACAGTCTGGCAGCAACACATCACTAGACCAGCCTAGTCGCCGCTCGGCAGACGGCGAAACGCCGTCCACAACAGGGGCAAGGAGTTTTGCAGGAACCGATAACGAAGGCGCACATTCGATCGTAGCCCCCAGCCATGGGGCCAGTTCTCTGGCGGGAACGAGTAGGACGGCTGGCGGGGGCATCGACTCGAGAAGAGGAGGCGACAGCACCTTCTCAAGCCCAGCGCCTTCCGTGCGATCCCTTACTACGACACTGACGACGATTCAATCCCTGGCTCCTAATGGGAATGGGTCAGCCGCACCGTCACACAGCACACACCTTGCCCAAAACGCCGTCCATTCGATACAGTTCAGCCAGCCATTCCCGACCACGTCTCCCGCTTCTGCAATACCACCACATCTTGCCCCGACAGGAAACCCGACCAACTATGTCACTGCTACGGCCAATAACCTCTGGACAGACAATGCCTCAATTCTCACGCTCGCATCATCCAGCAAACAACGGCGACGACGATCTATGGACACGGATGCATCGGTTCGGGCTCTTGCGCCATCGTCGCTCTGGGGCGGGAGCCGCGAAAGTCTTCCGCTCAGTGTCCTGAGTTCGAACATTGAAGCGTCCGGTATGCCTGCCACACCGGGTATCCATGGCAACGGACCGCGGCTCGGCGCGGAGAGGACGAGCATCTACTCGGCCACTGGAGTCGCGCCAGCCCTAGCCAGCGAACGGAACAGCTACTATGCAGGCAAAGGCGACGGTGCCAGTGTGAGAAGCGGCTTGCTGGGACACGGTAGAACCGACAGCGTCGGCGGCAACACAGCCATTACCACTAGCCACTTGACCAGCACCAGGGAGTTATCGGACGACAGAATGGAGAGGGTCGAAAAGGAGGAATACCTGTCACCGGGCGCCAGGGAGCAGTAAGTCTCATGCACAACCTGGCGTGCAGGCGAGGAGGCCCTTATGTGGCTGGGGAAAAGCGGGTTTACTTGCGAGGTGCGCAAGGGAAGTAATGTTGTCATTGCCCGCATCACGCGCTTTGGAGACTGGAAGGGAACGGCTTGGAGGATCATACTGGAGCTGGGGCGAGTCTGATGGATTGCTAGGCGGAAGATACCCTGGGACGTACACTTTGCCGATGTCGGTAGGAGGCATCTTTAGAGGAATACATTTATCCTTTTCACATCATGAAATGCAGCCAACTCGAGCATCGTGGAAGATACTGTGCGACACAATACGGGGGTTGCGATATAGCGTGAGGATGCCAACCAACGTCCTGGATCTCCAATCACATTCCAACCCTTCGCATCGGTGACAGGCCTGCGTCGCCCGAATACTGTGTTTGGAAGTGGACTTCATAGGCTGTTAGGGAGGAGGCTCCATACTGGCACCCCAGGTAGAGCTGGTTAGCTGGGCGCTTTTTACCTCCTTTGCGGGACGAGCCTAGGCGGGTTCCCCAGCTCCCTTGAACAAGCCCCGGGGTTTTTCTTATCATTGGCACATACCTGCGCCTACCATTGCTGTTTGTCCTCATCACCGCACTGATTCGGCCAGACCTAGGCATATCGGCACGTTTGCACAATCATGGCTCCCAAAAGCCCTAGCCCGGGCAAAAGCCCCAAGTCGGGTGAAAGCCCGTCCCCGCCTGGCGAGACACCGGCGCGCGGGGAGTCTGTCGAGGCTCCTTTGGTGAGACGATGGAATCCAACCGGCCGGCCATTGCGACCTTTGAGGACTGCATAGCACAAGCAGGGCTATCAAAGAAGGTTCAAAGCTAACGCAGTTGGGCAGGTTGCCGATACATTTGATGATGCGTCGGATGGCGACTCGGCGCTTGGAATTGTACGACGGACGCTTGCCCGCCACGTGCTGAACTTTGAGCCATTGCCAATATGAGACTGTGGCTTTGCTGACAATTACTGGAATCTTGTAGGATGACGATCAGCTCTCGTCCGAGTCCCTGCGGTCCAGCATTTACAACTACCAGCAAGAAAATGGACGAATGTACCACGCTCTAAGCAAAGGAAGTACGTAACAAACTTACCCTCGCCATCCTTGACCGTATCTTGTCGTGATGGCGCTGATTGGCCCTGCTAGAGTACATCCTGCCAAACGATGAGGTATGACTGGGTCTGCGGCCGCAGCGCAACCTCGTACACTGACCCTGTGACGGCCCGTAGGACGAGAACCAGCGACTCGGTAGGCGTGGCTTCCGCTGACCCGTGCTTGCGCCGTCCTTGCTCACTGGGGATAAAATTAGATATCCAGAACTATCACTTCCTCTTGACGTTCGAAGGCCGGCGATGTTTTGCGCCGGGTGCCGAGACGGCGAGGAGGGTGCTCGACGTCGGCACCGGAACCGGCATATGGGCTATCGAGTTTGGTAAGGGGTCACTCTATGCTATACTTGACCTACCGCTGCTAACGATGGCTGCCAGCGGATGAGCATCCCGATGCAGACGTAGGCACGATGAGGCTCGAGTCTTGCGAAAGTCGCTGATGGTTCGTGGCAGGTGATTGGAGTCGACCTCAGCCCCATTCAACCAGACTTGTATAGTCCCCAGACCTGGGAAAACCGTGGGGTGCCTCTGCTGACAGTTTTGGTCAAAGCGTGCCGCCAAATTGCCAGTTTGAGGTGGACGATATAGAGAAGGAATGGACCTGGTCGCAGCCCTTTGACTACATCTTCAGCCGCATGATGGTAGGCAGCTTCAGCGACTGGGACGGCTACGTCCGGCAAGCCTCCGAGTAAGGAATCCTCACCCACTCCCCCGACATTTCCTCGCGCTAAGCTTCCGAAGCAACCTTGTGCCGGGCGGCTGGATCGAAATGATCGACTGCCTCTTCCCCATCGAAACCGACGACGACACCCTCAGCGACGACCAGGCCATCTCCAAATGGATCAAGCTCCTCATCGAAGCCAGCGCCAACCTCGGCCGCCCGCTCACAGATGCCAAGCACCACGAGCAGCGGCTCGTCGACGCCGGCTTCATCAACGTGCACAGGAAGACCTTCAAGTGGCCGACCAACTCGTGGCCCAAGGACAGGCACCACAAGGAAGTCGGCCTGTGGACGCTGGCCAACATTGGCGGCGGGCTTGAGGGGCTCAGCATGGCGCTCCTGACGAGAGGGTGTGGGTGGTCCAAGGATGAGGTGCTGGCCTTCTTGACCCAGGTCCGCAAGGATCTGAGGGATCCGCGGATTCATGCTTACTGGCCCATGTACGTTGGATTGCGCACCGTGACCTGTCTATTTTTGCTAATCCAGGAGCAGTGTCGTTGTGTACGGGCAGAAGTCTTTGGCGTAGAGGACATGATCGCTCTGGATGGCTTGCAAGGGTAGTGCTTACAGAGAGCATAGGAGTATGGATTCTATGATTGCAGATTCAATTACTCCTTAACACGGCTGCTGCTTGGACACGCTCTTTTGAAACGGCAAAAAAAAAAAATGATGTAGAAAGAGCCGGGTCTAATACTTTTAACCACTTCACTTGGTATAGAGTTTGTGGCTGGAACGCGGGTGTCATTTGCAGAAGCGGAAATGTGGAATTCCCGACCCGACCGTATGGTTCACTACAGCACAGCAACGATGGAGACGCCGTGAAATGGTCTTGTCTCACACTAGTCTACGGATACCGGTCATGCGATCAGGTCTCCGTCAGCTGGAACTATTGCATGGCCTTGGCGCTACTTCCTATATAGACATAGCAGTTGTGGTGATGATTTGAGCTCGGGCTGCCGGGTGGTCTTAGAATCCTGAAAGGGACAAAGCTGCCGGCCAGTTAATTTGGACTAGCAGATGCTCCTTTTAACTCTATGATAGGTTACGGGAATCAAGCCCTCTTAGAGGCGAATCATGGCCATCGGGGGATGCACGCCGATGCCCAGGAGTCAAGACCCCGGCTCAGAGATAAACGATGGAGAAATTCCCACTATCACCTCCTGGCCATCCGCTGCAGCGCCAATGCAATAGCCTGGTTGTCGCTGCATTAGCACCATAGGAACAGCTCTTTAGGTACCGTAGCTCGCAATCATGGACGTGACCGTGAATCACGGGCTCTCCTCCCCAGCAAAGTCTGCAGAGCGACGGGCAACTTGATTTTCGGGTGTGTCGCGCGCAGTCTACTTCGACACTTGCCACGGATCCGGACATGGCCTTGCAGCTTCCCATTAGCCCGCTGCTGGGCTCGCGGCTTTGGCTTGCCGTCGCTTCCCTGGCAGGAGCATATATCGCCGTGTCGCCTATTGTTAGTTGGTATCGTTTGCGCCATATCAAGGGTCCATGGACTGCAGCATGGTCCAGTCTGTGGCTTCTGAGAAGGACATCCAGTTCTACGCTTTTTGAAGAGCTTGGCGATGCTTGCGACCAGTATGGTATGTTTGCGACGCCCCGGCTCTCTGCACCATGATGAGAGCACGATGATGGCTGATGCAAGAAAACAAAACAGGTCCTGTCGTCCGCGTCGCGCCCAACTATGTCATCCTTGGCGATCCATCCGAGATCCGACGCATATGGGGTGTGCGATCCCAGTTCGACCGCGCTGCCTGGTACAAAGGGTTTCGGCTCGACCCTCCGCGGGATTGCACATTGTCCATGACGGATGCTGATGTCCACACGGTCCTCCGATCGAAACTATCCCCTGGGTACGGCGGCAAAGATGTCGAGGGGATACATGAGTCCATCGACCATGGGGTTGCGCGATTCATCCGCCTCATCGAGGAAAAGTACCTGTCCACCGAGACACAGTACCGCCCCGTTGACTTTGCGCGCAAGGTACAGTACATGACCCTAGACATCATCTCCGACGTTGCATTTGGAGAGAGCTTTGGCTTCATGGACGCAGACGAGGACTTGTATGGTTATGTTAAGACAACGGAGGAGAGCGTGCCTATGATGCAAATGTTTGCCTTAGTCCCGTGGCTCATCAGACTTCTTCAATCGCCTATCTGCAAAGCCATGTTGCCCTCGGAAAGGGACGCCGTTGGTCTTGGACCCATCATGGCTACTGCGAAGCGGGTTGTCGCGGAGCGATATGGTCCTAAGCCGGTGACTCGGAACGACATGCTTGGATCCTTTGTAAAGCATGGGCTCGGCCAAAGGGAGGCAGAGGCCGAATCACTCGTACAAATGTAAAGCCGCTGCGCCCCTCTGTTGGCAAGATAAAATCGTACTAACGAGGTTGATTTTTAGCATCGCAGGCTCTGACACAACCGCGTCAGCTTTGCGCACCATCATGACGCACGTGGCTACCCATCCCATGGTTCACGGCCGGCTTCTCGCGGAAATTGACGCTGGTGCGGCGGAGGGACGAATCTCGTCACCCATCACCGATTCGGAAGCCCGGGAGCTCCCGTATCTGCAGGCTTGCATCAAGGAAGGGTTCCGCGTGTGGCCTCCCATCACGGGCATCATGCCCCGTGTCTCCAGCAGCGACGCGTCCATATCTGGCGTGCACATCCCCGCCGGAACTAACGTCGGATGGAGCGCTCGTGCGGCGCTACGAGACAAGACCGTCTTTGGCGCGGACGCAGCGATGTACCGGCCGGAACGCTGGCTCACGGCTGACGCGGAGCAGCTTCAGACGATGAGCAACACCGTTGACCTGTGCTTCGGGCAGGGAAGATGGGGTTGCTTGGGTCGACCTATTGCTCTGATGGAGCTCAACAAGATGGTTGTCGAGGTACGTTGGGGCACCGCAAGCCGGGACTGAAGGCTCTTTCTGACATGATTTCACAGCTGCTGCGTCGTTTCGACTTTACCGTGGTCAACGCGGAAAGACCGGTGAAGAACTCCTTCACTGGGGTGCTGCTACAGTCTGATCTGAACATGCGGATATCGCATCGCGAGGATCTCCAATGAAGTGTTCAGGCTAAGGCACGGATAATGCCGTAATGATGTAAACGATGGGATTTGCTTTGCGAAATTGAGGTAATTTGAGGAAACAGAGTCGGGCATGTCACAGCGTATGAGCCTAAGTTGTTGGTTGCACAACCAAACGCCAGTTTCCTTTTCGAGTCCTCCCTTCTTTCTCCCACATGTGTTATCGCGTCCTAAGGTACCTACTTCGTACATGCTTGCTTGTGCCACATCCATGCACACAAGGCGTTCGCGGACGTGCTCTTGTTCGATACCTCATATATAAAGCACTCTCAATGGTAGACCTCATGACCTTTGAATGCTGTCTTGGATCTCCTACCTATACAGGAACCGCGGATTTTGGGGTTCGAGACGAAAGCGCTTACACCAATAACAAATTCAGGTGGGCGCCTGGCCTGGAAAGGTAAGGTAGGCAACCACTACCTAGTAGGGCCTAGCGCCTAAGGATAACGGGGCGCCGATAAGGCAAGGTCCCGCCGCTATCGTCATCAGCTCCTGCGCCTGCATCTCCATCACTGACACCGGTACCACCACGGCCGCTGCCATTCCCACTGCCACCTTAGTAAACTGAAAGATGGCGATATCGGTAAGTCCAGCTCTGGGGTCTAAGCTCATAGCGAAAGCAGATCATCTGGACTACACTGACTGGTGATGGTATAGTGGAAGTCGTTTGACTTCTTCGAAGTCGCCCAGATCTCCCTCCCCGACGAGGAGACGCAGCAGCTTTTCGCCAGCAACGACGTCTCGAGTCTCTGCACTGGCTCTGATAGCCTCTTCCTCGGGTCGTTTACGGGATGGGTCAGCATCATTGGAAAGTCCTGGAAGGTCGCGCGTCGGTTCCGGGCGCATGAGACGGGCGCTATCACACAGCTGCAGCAGGTTGAGGGAACCAGTTTGTTGGTGACCGTTGCGGTGAGTTAGGCTGGTCGCATCGCGGCCAATCGGCCAGTGTTAGAGTCTGGCATGATCAGAGAAGTCTGACAGAAGCCGTAGGAAGATGGGAGCAGCGAGCCAGCGTTGAAGGTCTGGGCCCTCGACAAGCTAGTCAAGAAGACGAATTTGCCGACCTGTCTAAGCACAGTAAACATCAGCAATGGACTGCGTCAGTTTCCTGTATGCTGCTGCCAACATCCGAAATACTCCATGATCCACCGAGCTGATTGGTGCCCAGATATCGGCGTTCGCAGCCACGGACGATCTATCCCAGATTGCCGTGGGTTTCGCCAACGGTGCCGTCGTCGTGATCCGGGGAGACCTTGTCCACGACCTCGGAACGAAGCAGCGCATAGTATTCGAGTCGGAAGAGCCTGTTACCGGCGTTCAGCTTGCGACTGACGACAAGATCACAACTCTCTTCGTGTCGACCACGTCCAAAATCCTGAAGCTGGGATTGTCAAAGAAGGGGCAAGGACTACCACCCAAAACTGTTGAAGATGTCGGGTGCGCCGTTGGATGTATGACTTTCGATAGGAATACTGGCGACGTCGTGGTTGCTCGGGAGGATGCAATCTATACCTATCACCTGGACGGGCGTGGGCCCCCGAAAGCATACGAGTCGCCAAAAAGCCTGGTTGCCATGTCCCAGCACTACGTTGCAGTGGCCTGCCCGCCGGCAAGCAGTAATAGCAAAGACCCTGGCGCCATGCGTCGACGATTCGGCAGCAGTACCACAGATGCCATCTTTAATGCCTCGACATTTGTGGTTCTTGAGCCTGACTTGCGAATCATCGCCCATCAGGAGACCCTGATATCTCCAGTCCGGCGTATATTCAACGTTTGGGGTGATCTTTTCACAATGACGGACGAAGGAAAAGTAATAATATTGTTTGCTTCCCCCGGTTGACCCAGTGGCTGACGTGTGGTAGATCTTTCGATACCACGAAAAGTCTCTTCAGCAACGTCTAGAGATGCTTTATCAGAAGAACATGTATCCGCTTGCAGTCGAGCTAGCTCAAAATGCGGGAATGGATGCCCAACAGCAAAGCCTCATCTATCGCAAATTTGGCGACCACCTGTACCAGAAATCCGATTACGACGGTGCCATGTTACAGTACATCCGGGCCATAGACACCACCGAACCATCCCAAGTGATCAGAAAGGTAGGCTAGCCATGTCTGCTCACCTAGACTTGAATTTAACGCGGACAGTTCCTTGACACCCAACGCATACACAATCTCATTCAATATCTCGAACAGCTCCACGAGCATATGAAGGCCACGTCCGACCATACAACATTACTTCTCAACTGCTATGCAAAGCTCAAAGATATAGACAAGCTCGAAAAGTTCATCAAATCTCCTGGCGACCTCAAATTCGACCTGGACACGGCAATTACCATGTGCCGGCAGGGCGGTTACTATGAACAGGCCGCATATCTCGCCAAGAAGCACGGGGAAATCGATCTTGTGGTGGATATTGTCATTGAGGACTCGAAAGACTACAGTGAGGCGTTGGACTTTATCTGGCGTCAAGACCCCGCCGTTGTATGTTATCCCTCTCCAAGCACGATGCGAGTCCATTCTAATCACAACCAGGCCTATGGATGTCTAGACAAATACGCTAGAGTCCTGATTGAGAACTGCCCCGAGGAGGCCACCAAACTCTTTGTCGACTATTTCACGGGCAAGTATAAACCACGACGAACTGTGATCGCCGTTGCCGACTCCGGGACGCCCTCAAGTGTTGGATTTGCTGCTGGGGCAGCCAGTGCTGTACAAAATCTGTCCAACCTCCTACCACTACCGTACATGAACCCCGCCGCCATAGGAAGCTCTGGGACGCCCGGAAACGCCGATGCGACGGTTAGCGACGGACCTATAGTTATAGACGACGAAGCGACAGCACCTAAATATACCCCCCCGCCCCCTCGAGCTGCCTTTTCGTCGTTCATCGATCACCCTGACGAGTTTATCACATTTCTCGAAGCTTGCCTCGAAGAAAAACAGCTCAACACTTCAGATCAAACGGACCTTTACACTACCCTGTTTGAAATGTATTTGTACAAGTCGACCGAAAAGAAGGGTCAGCAACACCGTGAGGAATGGGAGGCCAAAGCCAAGAAGCTCATTGAAGGAGAGCATGTACCGATGGAGAGCTCCAACGTGCTTCTGCTATCACATCTATCAGACTTCCGCGATGGCACGGTGCTTGTCAAAGAACAGGCTAGGCTTCTTTTCGACATATTCAGGTCATACACATCGGCCAAGGATACACGTGGCGCCATGAAAGCGCTGAGGAAATACGGCCCAGAGGAACCGCAGTTATACCCTGCCGCCCTTGCCTACCTCACCTCAGATCCCAAAGTACTAGAAGAGGCTGGACAGGACGAACTTGCAGCAGTCCTCGCCAAAATTGACAAAGACGGCCTCATGGCGCCTCTCCAGGTTATTCAGACACTTGTTGGACAATCCTCAAGCGGCGTGGCGACCATGGGCATGATCAAGCCCTATCTTCACGATACCATCTCACGCGAGCGAAAGGAAATCGCAGTGAACCGCAACCGAATCGCAACACTGCGTACCGACACAGAAAAACGCAGGACGGAGCTGACAGATCTGGGCACCAAACCGGCAGTGTTTCAGGCAACGCGGTGCGCCGACTGTGGGCAAGGACTTGATCTCCCCGCGGTGCATTTTCTGTGCAAACACAGCTTTCACCAGCGCTGCTTGCGGGGTGGGCGTGCAGAGGGCGAGGTGGAGTGTCCCAAGTGCATGGGAGATAATCAAGTGATTAGAACAATGAGAGAGGCGCAAAAGGAGAGGGCGGAACGGCACGAGCTGTTCAAGGGAGACTTGGAGGCGAGCGAGGACCGGTTCTCTACGATTGCAGAATGGTTCTCGCGCGGTGTAATGGACGTTGAGCAGAAGACGGAATGACCGGGCTAAGGCGTTGAATTGATTAATAAACGGCATATATGGTGTATTAGGAGTCATTGCGGGCAACCAGGAATGTAGTCTAGACATCCTTTCCGATGATCATGAATTAGCCGCTGCTTGAGTGGTTCTGGCCGACGAGAGCTGGTGATAACAAGGCGATGTTGAGCATGCTGGAGCTGTAAACCCACCTTTTTGGTGCCGGCCCCGCGTTGCGCGGTTCAACCCGACTCGGCTCAACCGAGGACAACATTCTACACTTCGAAATCGAGTTGGGCGTCCGCAGAATCATGAGACCCGGGACCAAGGCGATTGTGGAGCACTTTTCCAAGTCTCTGACGTCCTTCCAAGCATCACAGGATGCGTTTCGCGTTCTCTGCACGGCCCCTCACCAGGGAAGCCTAGAGCCAAGACGTCCACCAGCCTCCATCAAGAAGCTCATTGTGCTGGATTCGAGCTACAACCCGCCGACATGCGCGCACGCGGAGATGGCCAAGTCGGCAATCAAAGTGACGGGCCTGCAGGGGACGAGGCTCATGCTCCTCCTGGCCGTCAACAACGCGGACAAGGCGCCGCAGCCAGCAAGCTTCCCGCAGCGGCTGGGGATGATGGAGGCGTTTGCGTATGACTTGCTGGATGAGCTACGATTATGGGATGGAGCCGAGGGAGACAAGAAGGAGGAAGAGAGGGAGGGGGAGGGAGACAGACTGCAGATTGACCTGGCAGTGACGACGATGCCGTATTTTCATGATAAGTCGCAGGCTATTGTGGACAGCGGGCTCTACCCTACAGAAACGGAGCAGACGTTTCTAGCAGGGTTCGACACCTTGATCCGTGTCTTTAACCCCAAGTATTACGGTTCGCCCGACAGCCTCGGCGAAGCATCATCACAGCCACCGATCAAGGCAGCCCTGGGGCCGCTATTCCGCCGCGCACGGCTACGCATCACGATGCGGCCGGACGACGACTGGGGCAGCGGCGAGGAGCAGCGCCACTACGTGAAAGAACTAGAAGGGGGCCGGCTGGCGGAGATTGGCGGCGACATGGACTGGTTAGCGAGGGTTGACCTGGTGGATGGCGTGGGAGGCGCGGTGAGCAGTTCGAGGGCGAGGGGACTGGTCAGGGAGGGAAACGTTGAGGAGCTAAGTGGGCTAGTGGGAGAGAGGGTGAGGCGGTGGATTGGCAGGGAAGGCTTGTATGCGTAGGAGGTTATGATGGATGATTCTTGGTGTTGATGGGGTTTGTGCTGCTGTTATGAACAGAATTCGATGATTTTGTATCAACAGTGCAGGCATATGGGTGTACTCTATCAAGGACGTGTATCTGTTATCACAGGACGTAACCAGAACATGCACAGATGGTTGCATGATTGAACGAGTAATGCCAACCTCTCGGAGCCATGATTCACACCATGATTCACACCATGATTCACAAAACATGTGATGCCATTTCACCACCAAGCCTCTCCGCATGCTCTTTTGCCTCGCAGCTAGCTCCAGTCTCGGCAACCAGCCTCCCCGAACCTCGGCAGGAAAAGAGATTATACCCTCGTATTTGTCATGATTCTCGGGAATGGAAATGGAGAAGAAAAATCTCTGGTCATCTCGGTTGACGCTGCAGCGCCATGATTCGCTCCTCACGAACGCCATTTGCGAGGAGCCCTGAGTCCTGAGGCTCAACGGCTCCACTGTGGATGCCTGTCGCGTCCCTGCCGGCCTGGCTAGCGCCCGTGGAAGGGGAAGAAAAAAGTTTTATTCTGCCGCCCAACTTTTTTTTTTTTCGCCTAGGCGGTGAGCGCGCACAATCAGCCCCACCGGAACACCTATAAAATGCCTTCCTCCCTCCCAGGCTTTCTCTTCTTTTTTCCTTTCTTCTTCATGTCGACAATACTTCAGTATGCCTCCCCCTACCTGCTACAACCACCTCTCCGCAGTTTGCTAACAACCGCCCGCAGGAGAATCATTTCTATAGTATTCGACCTTCTCGTGGTTCATTAAATGAGCCGCAGATCCCACCCTGGTTGATGAGTGTATATCCTCGGCTCCCTAGAGTGAGTGTTTTTGGTCCTCTCGAACTGTCCGAAAGGATGGCGGTGGTCTTCGTCTTCGGGCGGGGCTACTGTATAGAGAGTGGTGTTTGATGATCTCGACCCTGTTCACGGTCTGCCTTCGGGCGCGAGAGCAGGGTGGGTGCCGATGGACGTCTGACAGGTCTTTTTTCTCTTTTCATTACGGTCTGGGGCTTGCCCTGGGCGTGAAGAAGAGTTTTCGTTGTCGTCACTAGAATGGAGTTGGCGTATAGCTTTGGCCTCTGCCGTGCACATCTATGTAACGCTCAGTCCTCGATATAGATGTGTAATCGGCGGAGATGCGTGTTCTTGCCTTGGGTCATCTCAATGCTGGAACGGGACACATGCTTGGTCAGTGGCCCGTAATACGAGTATCGAGGGTTCGCGTGTCGAAAATTGTACAGACCTCAAGGCAATTAGCAACCACCATTTACTCATCGTCGGACATCCTCTTTAGCTCCTCTACATCCAACCCACCCTCTTCCACAGGTACGAAGACCCTCCCACCACTGCTGTCACGCCCGTAAACGCAATCAACGGCCCGTAGCCACTCCCATACCCAAGCTCAGCCTGGCCCTGCCACGGCATCCCCCGAATCAAGACCTCGCTCAACGGTCCCGCGACGACGTTGCCGACCCCTCGCCCCGCCGCGAGGAAGCCAAAGATCATGGTGGGGTCGAACGAAGCGGGAGGAGCCTGCAGCCCGTCGCCCGAACGCCCGCCGCCGCTTGTCACGCTGCTTACCTGCCTCATGATGCCCGGCCAGGTCGACGTGTAGGCGCCCGCGAAGAAGCCGTACACGATGCAGAATATGTACAGCACCGGCATGTTGGGTGCGAGGCCCCAGAGGAGGAACGTGCCGAGGATGGTGCCTACGGTGGAAATCATGATGCACGTGGTGACGTGCAGCTTGTCGATGATCATGCCCATGGCCAGACAACCGAACACGGACGACACGTTGACGGCCAGCACCGTCATGGCCGCCGCGAACGAGCCCGCCCCCAGCGTCGTACGTGCGTACGTCGGTAGATAAATCCCAGGCAGGAAGAAGCCAACTGCCTCGATCACGTTGGCCGCCTGGTAAATGGTAAAGGGGCTCCGGAACATGAAGCCCAGCTTGAAGGGCTTGATGTGGGTGGTGGCCGACGGCGGCAGCCTCGGCTTGATGAAGTAGACGAGCGGGATGGTGAGCAGGAACAGGGCGACGGCCCAGACGCGCAGCGTGGTGCGGAAGCCGTACCGGCCCAGCAGGAACTCGAGCAGCAGCGGGATGGTGCAGCCGCCGAGCCCCGTGCCGGACCACATGATGCCGAAGGCGAAGCCCTTACGCTTGACGAACCACTCGTCCATGTACTGGATGCAGGGGCAGTAGCAGACGGAGCCGCCGAGCGCGAAGAGGATGCCCTGCGAGAGGATCAGGTGCGTCGTCGTCTGCGACAGCGAGCTGAGGCCCAGCGCGACGCACATGGTGAGGAGGCCCGCGATGGGCGCCCAGCGCGCGAGCCGCGGGTAGAGCCTGATGAGCGCCATGACCAGCGGCGCGTCGAGGTACATGATGCCCTGGCACATCGCAGGTTAATAAGGGAGATGTTTGGTCCTCGCTGCACGGGAAGAGGTGCCTACCATGGCGCAGGTGCCAATAACGGCAATGTTGCTGGACCCTTGGAAGGGCTCATGCGTCCGGTAGTAGTCCTGGAAGATGCCAAAGGCAAAGGGAAACCCTTCCCACGTAGATTGTCAGTCTCTTCCACCATTCACCAATAAACATCAACAATGACAACACCCTCCCCCGTTGTAGTTTCTAATAAATCAAACGTACCCCAGACTAGAGCCTCGAGCATCCAGCACGCGGCTAGGAAGAGCCATGCGTCCTTGCCTCCGTCGGTGGGCGGTAGCGAAAACTCCTGGACGCCTTCGGGCGCCGCGTCGCCTGCAACGGGAACCGGTGGTGGTGTCCCTGGCGGAGAGAAGGGGTTCGACAACCTCTCGTTCAGATCTAGGGTTTGGTCTGGAGGTTGAATTGCCTGTAGCTCGATAGATGTTGATGCTGTTGTTGTTGTTGTTGTTGTTGTCCCACCCATGGCGTATAATTTGTCAAACACGACAATATAATTCCTTCACAGTAAGTCTCGACCAACCTGCCTTTCCCTAGGTGTTGCCTCACTGAATTATCTGGAATAAAGAAACAAGAAACAGTCTACTCTGACATGGCTGGGCGCTTGATTTGATAAATATTCAAGAATTCACGACCAGCATAGGGTAGCAACCCCACAAAGGGTCCTTTGTAAAAAAGCCCGCCGACGCCGTTCGAGTCATCACCGCCAATTCCCGCACGTTCCTGGTTCATCCTGCGATCGGCGTATCTTGGCACCATCTCGACCACTGTGAGATCTTCGTGGAGCTGCTCGGCGGCAAACAGGGATATGTCCACCTGAAACTGCGAAGCTAGACGCCCGACGGAACCACGGGCATGAACAGAGACTCTCAAGACACAATCATGGGGACGACATCGTTCGAGGAATTACTTATGCTTGTTTATACGCTCGTCATGCCTCGGTAAACCACGTTGAACAAGGACAAAATACTCAAAGAACAAACTGTATTATCAACCGAGCCTGCCCCAACAATGCGATTAACCCCAACCCACAATGCATGACAAGTAAAGCCTCAATGCTCTGCTAGAGGAAATTGATAAGAAAAAAATCTACTGCCTTAACCCGTTGCCACAAGGGTCCGTTTCGAGGACTGACCCTAGGACTAGGGCCGTGGGCCAACAGGAGGCTGTTAAAGCCACCGCGCTCGCGGGTATCATTGCATCTCCTTGCACATACACCCCCCCCTTGCCTTCTCCTTCTCAAAATGCCATCCCCCTCCTCGACTGGCCGACCGTCTTGTAGACCTGGAATTTGCCATCCGGTCCGATAGTGTCGAATCTCTCCGTCCCCATCGCGTCGGCGCTGTAGCCGCTGAACCAGAACCCAGTCATCACGACAAGGTAGGTCAGTAAGAGAATGCTGCCCTTGAAGTAGTTGCTCTTTCCCTCGCCATACATGTAACTCAGCAAGAAGACACACAGAATGGTCATGACCATGTCCCACTGCGGGAATAGCAGCGAGAAGATGTACGCAGCTGGGTCGCCCCCTTCCGGGACGTTGGTGTACACGGCAGAGAACAGGACGAGGCAGGGAATCTGCAGGAGGCACACCTGCAATGCGTAAGCTGAACCAATTTCCATGGAAAGCGCAATGTTCCCGTTCATGGCGAAGGAGATGGCATTCTATGTTGTTGTCAGAGGAGATGCTCATACTCATATGTCAAGCAAGGTATTCAGAACTCACCAGGAACTCGGTCGTGTTGGGGACAAGGGCGAACAGCGTGAGACCCAAGAACTTCTGGTCGATCGAAAAGCTCTCGAGCACAACATCAACGGTATCGACAAGGATCTCGGCAATCACAGCGTAGAGAATCGTAGCTCCCAGCAAGATAACAGCGCTCTTGGTCCTGCCCCAATTTGGCGCATCGTGACCACCGTGCCCTCCAGCCTGGGTGGTACCGGCATCAGCAGTGGCTGCATCCTCGTCGCCCTCGATAATGGCGGTGGCCCGAAGTGTGCCTGGGGCGCGGGTGCTGCCCGTCGCGCCGGGTGGCAGAGCCGACGACTTGCGAGTGACCCGGTCGCGAGTCGCAATGGTGGCCGCGGTGGCCGCAATTTCTGCGACTTCACGAACTAGGACGTTGCTTTCCGCCTCGCTCAAACCTGGGACGCGTATGGGGTGAGCCGCGTCGTTGGTTTTAGGAGGAACCACATGAGGTGTAGCGAGCGAGCCGTTCGGGGGAACTCCATCATGAGACAGGGTCGATGTTTGCCGTGAGATTTCTTCAGAACGCGAAGCAAGTCCAACTTGCCTCAAAGACTGGCCCAGAATACGCTTGTACAGGGTTGTATCACGCAGCTCTGCACCAGTCGCCTCGGCAGGTGCCGTCTGCTGCGAAGACCGCACGGTCGACGAGTGCATCTGCTCCTCGTGTCTCTTTTCGTCCACCTCGGCGTTCCAAATGACAGCAGCGTGCGTCCGCAGGGTGAACAACAGACCAACCACGTAGGAGAAGAAGAGTGTCGCAGCAGCTATGTAGCAGTAGGGACGTACCGCCTCAATATAGAACCTATCGTCAATAGCGGGAACCTGAGAGAAATAACAGCGGCGGCAGTCTCGCGACTCGCTCTCCCCCCTGTCGTTGACTAACTGGTAGTCCTCACAATCCAAGCAGCTGAGCTCATGCGTTCCATAGATCTGGTAAAAAAGCGTTGGGCCAAAGGCGCCGACAACAGCAAAGAGCAGCATCGTGGATGTGACACCTGCGGATTTGGCGTTGAAACGTTGCGTCTTGCGTTTGATGGCTCCAAAACACATCGAGATTCCGGGGAGGAAGAGAATACCAGCAAAGATACTGCCGACTATGCTTCCCTCGACGAGGGGTCCCTTGCCCTGACTAAGAGCAACACAGTAGAGGAATACCTCGACAACGGTAGCGAAGAAGGCATTGATCACTGCGCCGAGTCCCATGGAGGACTGGGCCGAAATGGATGCCACGGCCTGCCCGATGAAATAAGCAAGGGGAATAATGGAAAGAAGGCCAGCCAAGAAAAGGAAAGCTGGAGCGGTGAGGAAGTTGTCAAGGTGCAGCACATTGTCTAGGATGGCCCAGTCAAAAATGACAAAGCCCACGACAACCATGAGGTTGATGAGGAAAATGTTGGTTCCGTCAATGGTGTACTTCCAATACTTGGTTCCAACCGCGCGGTAGGTGCACAGAAGAATCGAGGAGTCTGGCGCGTCTTCCAGCCTGGCATAGCTAACGTCGGCTTCGAAGGAGAGGGCGAGGGGATGCCGCTTCAGGTGGTCAAACAGAAGCATTGTCACTTTACCCATGGGAATCCAGAACACCAGGAACCAACAGATGGCGGAGACCAGGAGCAGGGACGGAGAGATGAGGCAGTAGAAGAAGACGAAGAAAATCACCCGACCGACGTTCCACTCTCCTCTTCCAAACATTCTTCTCTTCATCCTTCTAGGCGACTCGTCATCACCGCGTCGCTGGCGACCCAGTAGACTCTCGGTCTCACTCGGCTCAGAATCGATGCTGCGTCTCGAGCGGCCGATAATGGAACGATTGCGGTCAGGACCAAAGAAGAGCCGGCCGTACTCGAGATCACCGCTCTGCCACTGCTCGTACTCGGATATGCTCCTGCCTTCATCGCCATCCTCGTGCGTGTAAGCCTCGTCCTTTTCTAAGCGCACGAATTTGCCAAAGGGGTAAAAGAGGTATCCAGCGAGACCCCATAGGACTCTGCCGTACTCCCGCCCGCTGGGTGCTGCTGAGAACAGCAGACATGTGATGGCACCAAGAGCTGCCAAGGTGGCCATCCACCAGCCAAAGACAAGGGTCCATACGACGTTGAACAGGACAAGCCATCGATTTACTCTGCCGCCCGGGGTTGAATGGATATCTGCTTGAGCAGACTTCTGGATAGAGCGGTCCTTCTTGTACAAAGCGGGTTTCCACACTCTTATACCGAAAGGGTGGGTTTGGTTGATGGCTTGCTGGCGGTCCTTGAGCGTGAAGCTCTCAGCGTCGCTAATATCGCTGTTGGACTCGCAGTCGACGTGTTCGCTCAACGGTAAACCCTCGTCATCGTCGTCAGCCCCCGACTCCTGCTCCTCCAAAGTTTCGTCGGTCGGACTCAGCTGAGACTCGCGAAATTCTGATTCCTCGTCGCCATCGGTACTGCGGTGAGACTGAACACGGGAGAGAGTTGGGTTGAGAACGGATCGACGACGGGTAGTATATGCGGATGGAGGTTCCTTCTGACGCCCAAAGGTGTCGGCTTCGACTTCGTGAGTATCATCGTCGACGGAGAAGAGGTCGCCTCTGTGTGGAGTGTTGGAAGACGGCCGACGGGTGAAAGGGGGCTTTCGTGGACGGGAGAAGGACTTGGTTCGGTCTGGGCCCAGACGTGGAGATCGAACGTGCTGGGCAGCTGTGCTCTTGGGCTGTGGTTCTGCTAAGTTCTGACTGCCGGTTGCCGCAACGGGGGACTGTATTGACCCTAGAATCACTGGTCAGATGTTGTGGTTGGGCGATCGGGTGTGGTGATAGCTTAGCTTGGAAAGCAAAGCCTCGAGATAGTACACACCGTAACCGCCTTCAGGGCGACGCCGTACCGTATCTGTGGACTGGAAGCTCTCGGACAGCCCCTCGTCGTCGCGGCGCGCCGTCGACGGGGGAGCTATTGAGGGATTGCGACTCTCTGTGGGTGTTGACGCCTCCGAGCGTTCGCCTTGACGCCTGCCAGACGATGGCCCGTCGCGCGGCGCGGGATCCATGATTGACAACACGAAGAGGGTTGAGCCGTCGTGAGAGGATCAGGCGTTGGACGCCAGGGCTCTTTGGAGGAGGGTTTTTGGAAAGAAGACCGGGCGTGGCACGAGAAAGCTACTGGGGCAGCAGGGCGGCGATCCTAGGAGCAGATGACCGTCTCGGGTGCTGATATACGAATAGTCCACCTAAAAACAACAACAATCCCGGTCAGTTGCCGTGGGGGCCCGAGCAGCTCCAATACGCACCCTACCAATAAGTAAAGTAGCGATGGACGATAACCGGATGAACAGGGAGAAAAAGGACAAGAGCAAGAACAAGAACAAGCACGAGAAGAAACAGCAGTTACGGGGGTGCTGGAGATTTGAGAGTGCACAGACGAGACGCCCGTGCAGGTGAGAAGAAGCAGACGGGGGGGGGGATGGCGGCGGGTTGCTTGGCTGATTTCCAAGACCAAGCAGGTACTTAGCCAGCTAGCAACGCAGCCTGGAGATTGGTGTTTACACAGGCCGCTTCCCGGCGTGAGCTCGACCGGCCGAAACCTCGAGCAGGTCGCAACCCACCCGCTGTTCACGAGATGAGCTGCCTTGCCCCGTTGGTGCTAGTCGCGGCTGGCCCGGCTCAGAGGGATCCCTGGGCTTGGCCTGGCCGGCTTGACATGGACTGCCGTGCGGGCTGCTGGAGTCTGTTGCAGCTCCCTTCCCACTGCAGTGAGCAGCTCACGTCATGGCACATGCCCAGAGTGAGACATTCTGTCCGACAGAGTCAAATCCACTCTCTCAATGCGGGTGACTGGCCCACACGTTGCGATGAATCCCGATCTGCCACCCAAACGGGAGATTTCTGCATATTGGGAGATTATTGAAGCCCTCGTGGGATTGATTCCGACAACTATCGTAATTATGGTTGTCATTTAAAAGAGCAAACTGAACTCGACGATTTCTGGTTCAATACTGGACAAATGTCCATGTGCATGGAAGCCTAACCCCAATTCTCTGAACCAACTGCTACATCTTGAACCATCCAGAGCTCAAGATAAACCCGTCCTACTACAGAGGGCCTCATCGACATCGTGTGTGGGGATCTAGTCCGTACAAACCACCGCTGGTTACTTTCTGAAGTTCGACCTAGTCTGACTCAACAACACAGAGTACTGTCCAACTCGCATTATAAGATGGCTGTTGCAGTGCAGCTGGACATGTTGAAGCCGCACCAACTCTCACCGACTTCGCATGTGTGTTTAGAGCCTTACGTAATCAGCCTTCTCGCGGCATGGAACGGCGAAACAATTTTGCGTACCCCCTGCTCGCGCCTGTCAGTGGATTACGAGACAAGCTGTAGCCTTGTTGAGCTTCCACCACATCATCGCCGACACCATACACTCGACTTCTGCCTCACCATCCCGGTACCCTCGAACCCCCAAAGTTCGCATTGATCGATCCCCTACCGGCACTGCCTCTTTGCAAACTCAAATTCTCTGCACGAGCACCCAACGACAAACGCTCGCGATTCCGCTTAGCTCGCGATAGAGCTCCGTCTTCAAGATGGCGCTCGACGAATACTATCACAGCAAGATCGAGTCGATGAAGCTTGAGATCCTCAAGGGCCAGGCTGCTCTCCGACGACTTGAAGCTCAACGAAATGACTACAACTCACGTGTCCGCTTGCTGAGGGAGGAACTCGGCCTGCTGCAGCAACCAGGCTCCTACGTCGGCGAGGTTGTCAAGGTCATGAGCACCAAGAAGATCCTTGTCAAGGTGCATCCTGAGGGCAAATACGGTCAGTATATTCACCAATGGGGAACGAATCACGCTGACTTGTGTAGTCGTCGATGTATCGGACAACGTCGATATCGCCAAGCTCACACCCGGAAAGCGAGTGACCCTGCTTTCCGACAGTTACAAGCTAGAAAAGATGCTGCCGTCTTCCGTCGACCCCCTGGTATCGCTTATGATGGTCGAGAAGGTGCCAGACAGCACGTACGATATGATTGGTGGGCTGGACCAGCAGATCAAGGAGATCAAGGAAGTCATCGAGCTCGGCCTCAAGCACCCAGAACTCTTCGAGTCACTAGGTATCGCCCAACCCAAGGGCGTCCTTCTATACGGCCCTCCTGGTACAGGAAAAACCTTGTTAGCACGAGCCGTCGCCCACCATACCGCTTGCAAATTCATCCGAGTGTCTGGGTCTGAGCTCGTGCAGAAGTATATCGGAGAGGGTAGTCGCATGGTTCGCGAGCTGTTCGTCATGGCACGAGAACATGCACCCTCCATCATCTTTATGGATGAAATCGACAGCATTGGTTCGTCTCGTGTCGAAGGCTCGTCTGGTGGCGACTCGGAAGTCCAGAGAACCATGCTGGAGCTGTTGAACCAGCTAGATGGTTTTGAGCCGACCAAGAATATCAAGGTCATTATGGCTACGAATCGTCTGGATATTCTCGACCCCGCCTTACTGAGACCTGGACGTATCGACCGTAAAATCGAGTTCCCCCCTCCAAGCGTCGAGGCCCGAGCAGACATTCTTCGCATCCACAGCAGAAAGATGAACTTGACCCGAGGCATCAACCTTACCAAGATTGCCGAGAAGATGAATGGCTGCTCCGGCGCAGAGCTGAAGGGTGTTTGCACAGAGGCCGGCATGTACGCTCTCCGTGAGCGCAGAGTTCACGTTACACAAGAGGATTTCGAGCTGGCTACAGCAAAGATCCTCAACAAGCACGACGACAAGGAGGTGTCCCTGGGCAAATTATGGAAGTAATGCAGCGTGTGGTGGTTTGGAGATGTATTTGCAATCGTCCTGGCGCTCGGCCATGGTAGGGATTAGAGACCACGGGAGCAGAGCAGTAAGGATAGCGCAATGTACCAACATCAAAAGAAGACCCCTAGCGGGCCATGCGGGCACACTGTGAGCGAACTATAACAAAGGCCTAAACATGCCCTGATTCTATCGTTTGCCTGCTTACCACGCCTGATTTCGATATACGTCGGCCGGCTACAATAGTGATATTGAAGGTTACCAACAGACTCGCATTCGACGTCAGCAATGAGATGGTGGCGGTATTGATTGTAACCTTGCCACACATCTCGACGTGCCGATTGCAAGATCGATTTGGGATGTCTCATGAGTTCTTGCTCTCGCCCTCTGGGGATACAATACCATGCATGCGACTATACGAAGAAACTGCCGCAGGTTTCCATCCACCCTTTTCAAGCAAGCTTTGGTCTTCCAATTGGTACACCTTTACCTGGAGAGGACGACAGGTCTCGAGCACTTCCTGAGAAGTGATACCACCAAAGCCCCATTTCGACAAGTCACCGCCAGGGCATGTACCTGCACTGCTAAGCACACCGAGACCGCACGCAATCATGTGTAAGTACTTACTGAGAGCCATGAGCAGATCCTGCTCGGCAAGGAACTCGATACTATCCCCCGGCTGCGCCGGACACGGGTTCATGAAATACCTACCTTGCGCATCCAGCCCCGTAACCTGGAACAGATTGATGACGTCGTGGACATCAGCCTCGCTCAGCCCGTACGGCAGCACGGCGCGGACGAGGTTCGAGTGGCAGTGGTAGTCGTACTCGCCGCCCGAGAGCACGGCGCCGATGTACGGGTCGCACCGCGTGCCGAGCAGGTCGTGCACGCGGCCGCCGTGCTCGTCGACGCCGTACCATGACAGGCTGTCGCTGATGATGGTGGCGAGGGGCCGCATGTATGGGAGGCATGACCACAGCCGGTCATGCGTCGTGACGTGGGACGCGTGCAGTTGCTTGGTCCGGCTGGCCCAGAAGCGCTCGCGGGGGTTGTGCAGGTTCCATATGTTGAGGTCGCCTGCCGCACGGATTGCTTGAGCCCATGCGCTACGCAATGGTGAACCTGCGGGATCACTTACCCACCTGAGGACCCTCGGGCGTGCTGATGTTCACGATGGAGCCGGCCGGTACAGACCACGCCCGCCCAGACCGCACAGGAACCACGAAGTCCTGACTAAGAACACGGGAAGCGCTCTGTATGCTCTCGTAGAGGGCCTTGTCCACGGTCAACGGCGACTCGGTGGTGGACAGGTAGGCTGGCACCGGCTTGGGGATGGGCTGCCGGGCCATGAGGCGCTCCTCAGGGGTCAAGGGGTTGCTCTGCGGAGCCATGGCGGCGTGATGATGCATGCGATAAACAGCCAGCCATCTGCTCTCCCAAACCTGAAAACCTAGCAAACCAGCCCTGTGGATGCCCAGCGCGGTTTTGTCGACGTGACTACTGTAGGTCTACGAGCGTGGGGTGCCGTTGTGGGTTCAGCGACCCCGTTTTGCCGGGTCGAGAACGGCCACGACGTGGGGAGATGCCCTGTTTTGTTCCACGCCGAAAGGATCAGGAGACCAGCCTAAAGCTTGAATTGCCTTGGATGCAAGTTGCCGTGACATTCCACGTTCAGGCGTCAAGTACAGCTTCGTAGCCTGCCAACCAGGGCGTTGCCATGCCCTCTCCCACCGCCGCTATACGCACGCCGTCATAGCACCCAGCTAGAGATATCACATTCGCCGGATTGTTCTAGAACGGCCTTCCACCTTGGCCGCATCCGCACGATGGGTATTTCTAAAATAGTAGAAACATACTGCCTAAGCTATCTTTGCAAAGTCCGTCTCGCGCCAGTCCTGAAGGGATCCTGTGTGCTGGCTACGGTGCGGCGATGATAGCATAATGACATATCGAAGCTCTTTGACACGTTTCATGGCTAGTGTTGGTCTATGCTAAGCGTGACAGTCAGACGTTTGCGACCAACTATTACAGAAAGCACAGCCTTTGGGTACCTCAGACAACCAACAGAACACCTACCAGAAGCAGTGGTGTGATCACGCTGGTCTTAGCAATCACTTATCTTTGTGAAACGTGACAAGCCTGATAGGCGCCAATGGCAATCTAGATTCCGGTAGATTCCAGTTGACGTATCGGTGCCAGTAATGGGCATGATGGGCGTCGCTCAAGCACATCTAGTTGGTCCGTCGTCACACACAAGCGCCCGCACCTCGACCCTTCGCTGCGGATCCAGGACCCTGATTTTCACCGGTCTCAGCGGGGTATTATTCCCTTCGCCAGAAGCTGCCGCATGGATATTCAAACTTTGGAACCGAAATCGTGGCAAGCCAGGGCATGCGGGGGAGGGTTAAATCGTGCGTCGATTTCCAAACGGGCGGCAACCTTTGACCATCGGAGTGTCATGACGGGACTTGTCTGCCACAAGTTGGGGCAGAAAAGCCAAGAGCTTGTTAACGCACGGAGGTGGGAAAGGCTCCTCAAGATCGACTTCTCCAGATCGTCCATGCCCACAAGTTCCAAACTCCGCTAGCTGGTCCGGGTTGTGCTTCAGTAAGTCGATCATCGATGTTATTTCCATGATCAGTCAATGACCGTTACATTGGTACAGTCCCGCAAAAGTATGAGGTGGTAATAGCCATTGTGACATGGGAAGACCCTTGGCCTGGAGGAGATAACGGGTCAACCAAATGGCGCCATGTGGACGGATGCACGGGTCAATTTTCAACTCCGTAGCGTTATCTGCCATGTCAACGCTGCATGATTCGGAGTTGATCAATGCCAAATAACAAACTTGGCACCTCGGGACATCAGCTTGTCTTTTGCAAGCCCCATTTGCTGTATACAGCAAGCTGCGTCGGGTGGGGCAACTCGAGCCGCATACTCTCGACTCTTGGCTCGAGGATGCGCATGCACAAGGATTCAGAGCAAGTGGTCCCATTGCCACGCTTTGTGTTAGGCGAGACGGTAAGCTTAATGAAGCACAGGTCGCCGAACAGGCAGAGAAGCCATGCTGAAGCTTTAGGAACAAGCAAAGCCTCATAGTACGCACGCGCCTTGGACATACATTCGGCGGGATAGCATGCCGGCGAAACAACACAGGAACATGTCTGGCCCAAAGGTAAACCAAGAAGGCCATTTATCTAAAGTGCGATTTCCAAGCTGAGATAATGGCAATCTGACCGTTTGTCTGGCTCATGCCCTGTCCATGCCCGATTCGATTTAGGAGCTAAGACCCTGACTCGGGCCCCACGATGCGGGGCAGCCTCAAAAACTTCCATGGCAAAATCGTGGGAAACATGGGAAACATGGAAGAGGTCGGCTGGATTTGGAAGCGAGAAAACGCGCAAGGCTGTTGTTCCTATTGCGCGAATCGGGACAAGGACCCGGATTCCGATCACCGGGAACAATGGCCTCGTGCGCAGAGCGGGAGAGTCCCATTTTGGAAGCAAATCTCATAATCTAGACTCTGGTAATTTGCCAACTCGGAACTTGGCATCCATGAATGCAAGAGCAAAGAGGCGGTCGGTGCAAGAGGGTGTGGAGTCGCATAAAGTGCTGGCGCATGCTATGTAAGCGTGGAGGGCGGGAAGAAGCTCCGGCTCTCATCACAACGCGCATGATACTCCGAAATCCGTGGTGACGACCCTCTCATGACTGATCCACAACTTGGACTATAAGCAAGCAGCTGAACAACGATGAGCGTGATGATGTTCAACTTGGTCCAAGTCGAGGGCCCTCGCACAGGCTGGAGGTCTTGACGAGCTGTGAAAGAAAGGATGCGTGCGGTGCCGGACACTCGACACTTGGCTTTGGAAACACTCCCAGACAAGGAACTGGCCTGCGGACTCAGGCAGAGACATGCTTGCGCATACAGTAGCTCGATCTGCGAGGTTGGAGATAGTCAACTTGTCTTAAAAACGGAGATGCTGCATGCACAAGTCCTTAAGGATCAGGCTTTACGGATACCACAATTACCTACCGTTACCTAAAGTAACGCGCTTCATCCAACGTGAGGACTGACTGACTGGACAGCCCCTTGTCTCCACCCTTGAGCAGAAGCGCGGTTCAGGTGATGGCTAGAAAGGGAAATAGATCTGGGAAAAGAAGACTGGGAAGAAGTTCTGGGCCCGGAGCCAAGACGCAGCTTGTGGAGCCTGCTCAGGCTACCTGCGGCGCGGTGACGTAGTGGTGGATGATCTGACTCGGTCTGATTGGCCACCCAACGGCCAGATCCCCTGCAATGGAACTCTAGCGGGGCCTGACGCCACCATGACGAAGACCGCCCCTAACTGTAGTCGTCATTTTCGGCAAAGTCGTGGTGCCGTATCGACCGGTAGCATCACCGCGAGGAGAGACCTGCGTTTTACCTCCCAAAGAGACTTGTCTCGCGGCAAAGCACAGGGGAGGGGGGCTGCAGCCCGCACGTTTTGCTAGCTCAGTTATCTCTCTCCTCTCTAACTTTACGTTGGAAGAAGGTGCGACAGAACTCTAGACGCGGCCGCAATATCTTGAAGAATATCGAACCGTATCCGGAACCTGGGAGTACCTAGAAGGTACCTAGATGAACCTGCTGTTTTTTTTTTTTGTCAGATTACCCAGGTGCCCCCGGGAAGGAGGGGCCCCAAGGTTCAGCGTGCGTCATAGGAGGGCCCGAAATAGGTTGCCGACCAGACGGTTGGCCACTGACGACCCTCATCCTGTAAGCTCAACCCATTGCACTGGTTGATTGCATGGTCTGCTGCTCTGCCCCAATGTTCAGCCTCATGATGGGCCGTGGTTCGCATTGCTTCGAACTTGACCATCGCCCTCCCTTGTCCGTTTTGTTGGGAGTCCAAGGGACGCGGCGGTCTAGACTCGAGGCTGCCTTGTCACGATGACGATGGCGGTTCTGCCTGTGCCCTTTTCTCTATGTAGCAGGGCAAGCGTCGTCTTTCGCATGGCAAAGCCTAGGCCCTGGACCCCTGGGCGCCCCTGTCGTGGCATAATCAATAAATACTGTGTGACCTGTCCCGAGATTGCCATGTAACGAGGCGGCAGTCTGCAAAAGCGAAACGAACCGAAATCTAGCGGCCTATCCCGGCCTGTACATGGTTGAAGAAGCACATCGGCGACTTCGACCTCTGGGCTGGTCGCTGTTTTCAAGGGTCCCCGCCAGTGACGATCCCTGCCTCACGCGACCAAGCCGCTCTCCGTTACAGCAATCCATCCCCTTGGCCTCCCCTCATTTGAGCCCATCAAATCAATCAGCCCCCCCGTCTTCCTCTGCGTCAGTCCAGTGTCGCCCTTACCAGGCTACCGAAGCCGACCCTCTGCCTTCCGGCCCGTAGCCCATGGCGGTTTCCTCGCGTGAACCTTTGACAAGTTGAATAGCCTCCAGTCTGGCTCGCCCCTATTCCCATTTTGTCTTCTTTCCTCGGGTTTTACACGAACTTCCCGTTCCTCTTCCAGCAGCGTCTCTTGCAAAGGGGGCACCTGGCATAACAAGTTTCGGACTGGTGCGTACTGCCAAGGCTCATCTGTGAGTACGACTTTAAATTCTCCATGTATTTCGTCATGCGGAGCTTGTATCCGATATAACAGATATAGCAACGCCCAGCACAGTCACCACTGTAGCGAACTGCCCGACCTTTCTCATTCCCAATGAATTTGCACCACACCCCCCCCTTTCCGTCTGTTATTTCCCATGACCATCAAGTCTATGCTTCAGGGCTTAGCTCTTTGATTAACCCATCAACCTACCTACTCATTGTCCCGCCGCGCAACCGCGCTAATCTTTAGAGCTGCCAAGCTCTTCCCGCCAGATTCCTAAACCCCCCTGTCTTGACTTGTCTTGTCTTGCCGGTCAGTGTCTTGATTCTTCCTGGCTTGGCTCTGGTGCGATCAGCCCAAAAAAAAAAAAAAGGTACCAGGTCCCCTACCCCAGGTACATGGCGGCGAAGAAGCCAATCCGCTGGTGCTTGTTCGTTCCACTTCGATGTTGCCCACGGCCACCCTTTTGCTACCCTTCGTCCCCCCTTCTCTTCTTCTTCTTCCTTCTCTCACCAAGGTCCTTTTCCCCTCCTGTTCTGACCCTTGTCTTCACCGCAGGTCGTTGACTGATCCACCAGCAGTTCAGTCGAGTTGTTTTGGGTTTCTTTTTCTCGTCGTTTCGCTATTGTGAAGCTCCTGCCTCGAAGGTACGGTGGACTTCCCCCCGGCTTAGACACACAGCGCCACCAATCTTCAACCACTTCGGTGCAACTCAACCTCACCCGTTGCCACCGCGTTCCGCCCACGCCAGAAACCGCCTCTTCTCGCCTCCGTATTATTCAGATAAAACGCTCCTTTGGATCGACACCTTGGAACCCACACGGTAATCTTTGACTATCCTTTGACCACCTACATCTTTCGACATTAACCGGGAGCCGGCCTTCACTTCGAAAGGAGCCTTACCAACTTGCTTTTGTATACTATCCTCGACCAACTCACGTCATCACCATGGCTTTGTGAAACGTCCTATGGTTATACTCAGCCGATTCTTCTCGGATTCTCATTCTATTTCGATCCGTTTGACAGGACTTGCATGACACCCTTGGTACCGCTAATCGGACTCCTCTTTATTCCACGATGATGGCTCCTGCGAGGCACACCCCGACTGCCACGAGCACTCACTCTCGAACACACTCTCAATCCGCCCGCTCTGTCAAACCATCAAAGACAACAACTCCTTCGGCTTCTCCTTGGCCCTCCCACTCTGTTGGACAAACCCAACCACCAAACCTTTCACCTGGGCATCTTTCTCCGGGGCGTCACATGGAGGTGAAGGCGTCAAGTCCAAACTACTTCGGATTGGCCGTGGATCCGGGCAATGACGCTCGTGATTCATCAGGATTTGCGAGAGACAACTGGAGTCCCTCGTCGTCCATCAAGTCATTCGCCGCAGCTATTCCGAAACAGGTACCGCTTGATGCGAATCCCGAATTCGAGGCCTTCAAAAGGCAGGTTGACCTTAACAAGGGCAAGTCTTTTGCCCTGTCCACCGCCCAGTATGCGTCGGTAACGAGCAATCCCGCTGCGGTTCGTCCACGCCCGCCTAGGTGGCACACTCATGCAAGTGATACGGGCTCAGACGTTTCCTTCGGGCGCGCCATGAACTCGAGCAAAGATCGTCCTGCTAGTAGAATGGACGTTGACCAGGATAGCTTACACGATTCGGCCTATATATCATCAGACTCGAAAAGAAATTCCGAGACGTCTTTCTTTCCGCTACAGTCCACCAACCAGGTGCGATACGAGTCTCCACGCCCCATGGATCCTGGGCAATACCGTACGAGCTTGACCCATGCTGAGGATCGTGACCCGCGTCTATCGGTGATGGAGCATCGGGTTGACCCTCCGCCCCCCAACGTCAGCGATATACCGCGTTCCTCGACGTTGCCCCCAAAGTTTGAATCGGGCCAGTCCATCATGATATCCCCAGAGGATCTGAAGAACCTGATCAAGGACACCGCCGAAGATCAAATGCTACTACTAGATATCAGATCGTCGCAGAATTACTCGCAGTCGAGGATCAAAGGAGCTCTGAACTTGTGCATACCCACCACGCTCCTGAAGCGAGCAACATTCAACATCCAAAAACTGCAACAGACGTTTCCCCAGAATGGCACCGCAGCCACAAAATTCGCAAATTGGCAAAGTACGCAGTGCATCATTGTGTATGATTCGCATTCCTCGGATAAACGGGATGCGGTGACGGCACAGAACATGATTAAGAAATTCACCAACGAGGGCTACAACGGCCGGACCTGCATCTTGCGCGGAGGATTTGTCCTGTTCCAGGACACATACCCTAGTATGATTGACACTAGCTCGACGGCTCATCAGATGGGTGCTTCAAAAGCCGGCGGTCTAGAGGGTGGACTGGCACCAGTTATAGGTGGTGTTCAACTACCCGGAGCCCATAACGGCGCGAATCCCTTCTTCTCTAACATTCGCCAAAACATGGACCTGGCTGATGGCGTCGGCCAAATGGATATCACTCGCCCCAACGGCCTGGAAAGCCCGCTTCTCCCGCGCTGGCTACGTGACGCGGTTTCAAAGCCTGACCATGGCAAGCAAGTATCGGACAAGTTCCTCAACCTCGAACTCGACGAGCAGTCTCGAATGAAGAGGGCCTACGCCGCATTCGACCCCAACAACACGCATCCGCAGAACAGGGTACAGCTCTGCGGCGTCGAGAAGGGAGTCAAGAACCGATACAAGGACATTCTGCCCTTTGAACACGCAAGAGTCAAGCTGCAAGCACCAAGAGAAGGGTCGTGCGACTACATCAACGCAAGCCACTTGCAAGCCTCGGGCAGTAACAGAAAGTACATTGCCACGCAAGGACCCCTCCCGGCTACGTTCGAGGTAAGAGCTTCTGTACATGACGATGCCGTGATTAGTTGCTAATCATTGTGTAGGACTTCTGGTCTGTCATTTGGGAGCAAGACGTCCGGGTCATTGTCATGTTGACGGCCGAGTCCGAAGGAGGGCAGCTGAAATGCCATCCCTACTGGAAGGGCAGAGAGTACGGCGCGATCCAACTGAAGCTACTTTCCGAAAAGAAGGCATCATTGGACATTGACAAACATCGATCCGAGCCGCATGCTACCCCATCTTCTACCACTGCAGCTGAGACGGGCCGCAAGCGTGCCAACACAACCACGACACTCGAGACGCCGACACCAACATCTTCGTCCCAGCAATCTCAAAACGACATACCGTATGTCATCATCCGGAAATTTGCATTGTCACACGCTGCGCATCCTTTTGCGCCGATTCGGGAGGTGACGCATCTGCATTTCCCTTCGTGGCCTGACTTTGGTACGCCTGCCAAAGCTTCTCACCTGCTTGCACTCGTGGAGCTTGCCAATGTCATGCAACGTGCCGCTCTGCCATTTGAGACGGCGTCTATTGTTGGGTCGAGGAAAACCTCTTTGGAGACTTCGCTCACTTGGTATAACGAGCCCGAAGCAGACGCGCGGTCCCGGCCCATGATGGTTCATTGTTCGGCTGGGTGTGGGCGCACAGGAACCTTTTGCACGGTGGATACTGTCATTGATATGTTGAAGCGTCAGCGACAGACCAGGAAGCCTTCGGCTGCATCCCAAGATGTGGAAGGGGACGTTGATATGCATGATGCGGATGAGCCAGCTTCTCCGTACATGAGCAGGCAGTCAACGTCGAGCTCTCCTGTCAGCCGTCGGATGAGCGTTGATAAACGTTTAGTGCAAGGAGCGAAGCCGATCGACACGTCTTGGGTTAAGGACGATGGGGTTGATCTGATCCAAAAGACGGTGAACGACTTCCGGGGTCAGCGGCTGAGCATGGTACAAAGCTTACGGCAGTATGTACTCTGCTACGAAACCGTGCTCGAATGGTTGCATAGGATCAACGAACCTATTACGAGTACGATGAGTGGGAGAGCTAGGAGTGGAAGTTTGCAGCAGCGTCACAGGTAATGTCGACGCTGGCGTGCTGTACATCAAGCAGGCGCACCATCACATTGTCATCACGACAGACCGAGGGTGCAGGAATTTGATGGTTTTAGCGACGGTACACGAATTACTCATGAATAAAGGGCTTTGGTTATAGCATGAAGGAGTCTCGGCGGGACTAGGTGTTTTTAAGGCGTTGCATTTACTTCTTGGTTCTTGGTCCTTGTTTCTTTGGCGGGGTTTAAAGCCGACGCGGTGATATAAAAGGGATGAAATCAAGTCTTTGGTTCACGGAAAGGGAACATCCTCATAGCGACTGGCACACGGTGACAAGTGGCACAATCATCAGTAGATGTATTTTCAAACCTGCCATCTTTGCCCCAAGAAATATACTCTTCGGCCGTGATGGAACGAGAGAAACCCCAACCATTGATAAGTCTCCGTAACGCATGCGATGATCCAATGTAAGCATGATTGGACTTGAACGATTATTGTGAAGAAGCATGGCAGGGTTTTGTGTACGACATGGGACGGGACGTCGTGATTAGAGAATGGATCATGTGCACCCTCGCATATGCACTATGCAAGTGCTTCTCTTCCCCACAAGGAGCAGGTCGCTGATTGCGGGCGAACTGACGACAGCACTTGCTGTAAGCTCTGGGCGGGACATGGATGTGTACCTTGCCACCATGTACTGGAGTCTATCTACGTGAGACATGGCGTGAGTCCGGGTCTGTGTGAAGATGCCTTGCCAGTCTACCTTGCACCTAGCAGATTATGGTAGGATAGTTTCCTGATGCGTGTATTCGCACTTGGTAATCACAACATTGTCGTTGTACCAGCCAGGGTGTAAAACAAGGTGGCTGAATTAGGTCAGCAAACAGCAAGGTTGTTGGTAATTGAACTCGAAGCTTCCGTCATGCCGATGGCACCTGCTCCTTCGTACCTACAGAGGCAGCACAGCGACGTGCGCATGGACGGTGGGAGGGAAGGAAGGTGCCGGCCGGCGCCTGCGCGATACCCAAGGTACCTTAGCCAGAACCAAGCCACCATCGAGGGCCAAGTCCAAGGGCAGCCCGCCCAACGCCCCTCGTTTTGCCTTCTGCAACAACATCATACCTGAATCATTCTTCACCTTAGGACCGAACACTGAACAGCACCACCTGGGTTGGGGCTGTGGCTGGCTTTGGACTGGTTTCTTCGTATTCTTTGTTTTTTCCCCCTGTTCTCATCGCGTCCTGCGACGCCCCGTCCTACCCGTCTTCCCTTTGGACATTTCGGCTTCCATTCCCACTTACGATAGACTTCGTTGCCCTTTTGTTTCAGCCCGGCTTCTTGACTGCCCCATCGTGTTCCTTTTCTCATCTTTTCTTTCCTTGCCGAAAACACACCGAAGATTGCCGGAACACAAAACGACACCAAGACCGACACATCTGGACCGTACCAGCGCCGCCAGTTGTCGGTTTGCACCTGCTTTCATCCGCTCTACGTTCCAGGCGCGCATCGCGGCCGCTGCGACGGCGTTTTTGCCTAGTGCAGGCCCTCTTCTTTCCTTTTTTTCCCCCCTTCTTCCATACCAAAGAAACACTTCGACCCATTTGCCACGATGCGCCGCCCGTCAATTGATTTGACGGATCCGGCCAACAATTTCGAGGAATCTGATGCCCCATCCTCGAAAGAAACCACCAAGATGGACTTGGACCTGACCATGCCTCCGTCAGAGGAGGACGTTGCCGAACAGGACCGCCGGATTTACACCCCGCCCCCCCGGGTCGCCGCTCGCTTCTACCGACCTTCGCATGCCCGTCGAAAAGAGTCTGCAGCGTCCTCCCGCCGCAATTCAATTTCATCCGCTCACTCCCGTTGTTCCTCCATACAGATGCCTAGTCAGCTCGATGGGGTGCAGAGCAAGCAAGTCGCACAACACCTCCGCCGCGCATCATTTCTCGAAGATCGTCGGGCTCGCTTGGCCGATCGTGCAGCACATGCCGAAAAGGTGCGACTTAGGGCAGCTCTAGCCAAAGCTGTCCCGCGAGGCTCATCCGCTTCCGAGGAACGCGCGCTGGCTGCGCAACAAGCTAGGGAGCGCAACCTGGCCGAAATCGTCGCCAACTGCGCCGAAGAAGTAAGAAAGGCGAAGCAAGTGGCCGAGTTCATGAGGGAGAAGCGGGAGCAGGAGCTTTCGAAGATGAAGGCGCAACAGGCGGAACGCATGGCCGAGGCCGAGCGTCGCAGGGAGGAGTTCCGGAGCAAGTCTGCTATCCGGCGTAATCGCGGCCAAAGTGACACAGCGAGACGTTCCATCGAGGTCCCAGCTACGGAACCTGCACCCTCTCCACGCCTCAGCGAGGCGGACGCTGCCACAAGACTTCAGAGTTTTTGGCGTGCTAGCCAAAGGCGGAGGACGGCCGAAGCATTCAATGACATTGGCTTGACTGTGGACGGCATTAGTCAAACATCTTTTGATAACGTCGTCGAACTACTAGGCGAGGACAAAGTCCTCATTGTCACCGCTCGCCTCCTACGCATCTGTGGTCTTGACGAGGGAGAGCCGGGCTCTGTCGAAGAGATGGCTGCCGTCCGTACCTTTCTCAGTGCTTATATGATTCTGGGACACCCCAATCAAGTCCTGATCAATAAGAACAACGAAGAATTAAAAGACGACAGTAACGATGTAACTGCCGGTCATCGGTTACCTTCAACAGACCTCGACAACCCGCAACTCCAAGATCTTGTCGGGAAGGCCAAGGACTTGCTCATTTGTTTCGAGAATATCCTGTCGAGGCTCTCAAATGCCAACCGACACACGATGCCGCCGGCATTGAAGGGAGTTCTTGCGGAATCCTACGCTGTATTTTACAACGCCTTCATCGCCTGGAAGTCCAGGGACTCGAATGCTCTCATTGAGGTCATGTTGCTGCAGTTTGTTGAACTGGATGCTATTCTACAGGACGTCAAGAACACCACGGATGACGCGGCTGCTGCCGTGTACCGCCAAAGTATCGTGGACAACCAACTCATGCTGATAGTGAGGATCAAGAAGCTGGCTGGGCCTGAGAAGGGTAAGAAGATGATTTTCTCCGCTGTCACCGAGGCTAGGAAAGCCCGCAAACTCCTAGAAAAGAAGGCAAAGGACACAACACCGCGCATAGCCGACGATGCAGAAGGAGGCGCCGCGGCCAGTTCGTCCAAGGTCGGTTCCTCCGAAGCACAAACACCCACGCCGCCTGCCACTCCTTCGAGTTCGAATCGACCGCAGTCTTCCCCTGGACACATCGGTCTCAACAGTTTACTTCCCGACAACCGAATCGTGATACACGAGTTGGCGATCAATGACGAATACCAGATCCCCTCTGACGAATACAAAGAGCAGCAAGCTCTTCTCACGGAGCCACTTTACGTTCAGATGAGAATGACCATGAATGACGTCGATAATGCCAACAACTTCCACTTTTTCACCATGGTGGCCGCCAACATAAAAAACAAGCTCCAGCGTTTGCTGAAGCCCGATACCTCATTGTACAATCTGATTGGCGAGATACTTGACCCAGAAATGGCCCATCGCCAATTTGCGCTTGGCAATTTCTCATATGAGAAGTTTTTTGCAGCCATGGCGTCCTTGTTGCCCAAACTATGCGCACCGTTCCGAGACGACGAGGTGAAGGACCTCATCCGCAACAAAATGAGTGAAGGTAACCTCATTGACCGGGTTCAAGCCTTGAATGGGTTCATTGACGTGATGCTTTGCGATTACATCAATTATCTGCTTAGGGTTGCAGCACCTCAACTGATTGAGACTGCCGCTCAGTACGAGGCCAAGCGCTTCACGTCGGACGTTGAAAAGGACGGAATGAGCCTGTCAGCTGCCGAAGCGGCCTGGCGCTCGGCGCGAGCCAAAGTAATGGCCGAGGTGCAGAAAAGAGATCCGGAGGGGATCAATCACCCGAAGGCGAAACCCAGCGCCGCTCGTTTTTATGCTCAGATGATGGTCGACATCTTCACACAGCCGAGGCCCGTCAAACGCAACGCAGTACCGGAGATGCTGAGGCTAGACATGGGTCGCATAGATCAGGTCTCGATGACGGTGCAAAAGATCATCACCGTGGGTGCCATACTGCTTCAATGCAAGAACCTCCTTAAACGGGACGTTCGATCACCGTGGAAGACGGAGGCTTCACGCATCATGACTGTCCTTGAAGCGGATACCACATCCATCGACTCTGCCGTGGATGGTGTCATGGCAGCTCTTCAAGCAGGGCGATCCATGCCTGGGGCGACAAAGAATCATTTGCGTGCCTTGACAAGGAAGATCCTGGCGGCTAGCCAAGACATGGCTTTGAACTCGGCCGAACCCCGCGATCCGGTCCTTCGACTTCTGCTCACGCGCCTACGCGGCAATATATTAGCCCGGTTATCTGCCGGCTCTGCGAGCGAAAAGGTCAAGGTTGCACATACCGCGGGCGAGAAGCTTGCGAGCCTCGGCTTATCAGAGTTTGTTGAAAAGGTTAGACACATCTCTGATCTACTAGACAAGATAGGGTCGGTGGACAAGGCAGCACATGAGCCCTGGTGGAATGCCATCGCGACAAAGATAGAACAGGAGGAGTCTCTGTCTGCGTCTGCCTGAAGGGGGTCATGACGATGGAGGGATACCTTGCTATGCCTTTCGTCAATTTTTTTTTATACCATGAAAGGATGGGGACGGAGTACATGCCGCATCATGTTGGGAGTACGAGCGTCCTGGTGCATAACGGAGTTTATTTGGGCTGGATACTCCTTGAGGTTTGGGCATATACAATAGCCTTGGGGTAGTGCTGCTGGATATATGAGCAGTAGCGGATCACTTGATTGGGCATTTTTTGATGATAACTGCGTCAGGTTTTTCTTCTTCTTTTCTTTTAAGCGAGCATAGCAGGCTACCAAGGAGCCCGGGAATTGAAATTACTTCAAGAGCAAAAGCCCTTTGGTCTGATGATTCGTGTTGGTTTTGTATACATTCCATTGGCATTCAACAAGCTTCATTAAGAGACGGATGATATGGGCAGTAAGACGCCATCTGGGAAACGGACTCGAGGTGAAACTCTTCCCATCAACATCGCACAAAAGCATTCACTACCAAAGCGTAGATCGAGTTCTCGTAGCGCAACCAACTACCAGGCCTTCTTCTTCTTGTTCTTCTTGTCCTTCTTCTTCCTCTTATCCTCCTCCTCCTCATCCTCCTGCTCTCTCATCCTCTCCGGAGGCGGCATACCCTGCCAAGTGACGGCCTCTGTCTTAGCCCACCACTGCTCATGGCAGATCTGCTGTCCAACCCAAGCCCTTCCATAACCCCTAGCCTGGTCAATCATAGTCACATAGCCGGGACGCAGCATGCCACACCGACCATCCAGCCAATGCTGCTTGGCGTGATCCCACTCCTCCGAGGAGCACGTGTTGTGCTCCCTCCTGTAGTTGCACGCGTACACGGCGACGCGGCCGCTCTTGGACACCTGGATCTGGGCCGTCTTGGGGCGCACCATGAAGGTGTCGCAGTACTCCCTCAGCGCGGCCTCGGCCTCGCGGTGCTCCTTGACGTTGAACTGCGGCGCGTCGAAGATGCAGTCGAAGTTGGTGACGGGCAGCGGGATGATGTTGGCGTAGCGACCCGCGGGGCGGAGCGGCGGCAGCTTCCTGAACATCTCCTCGTTGCGCAGCGGGGCCGGGCCGAAGACGGCGAGAGAGTCCTCGTTGTAGGCGTCGTTGGGGGCGTCGTAGGAGCCCGAGGGGTTGGGCTTGAGCTGGCGCCGGTGCCGGCGGTGGCGGTGGAGGGCGGTGATGGTTACGTTGCTCGAGGGGGAGGGGTGCGTATGGTTGTACGAAAGGGGGAAGGCGATGTGGTAGTGCCCGTCCGGGAGGTCGTGCGGAATGACCCAGGAGCGAGCGGTTGTGAGAAGAAGGAGGGCGAGAAGGGAGGTGATGAGGATGGAGGATGGCATGGCTGCGGATGGTGAGGTTTCGGGGAGGCAGGATGACAGCTCCTGCCTTGAGATATGCGATTCCTAGCAGTCAGACGCTCAAGCAATCTTTTCTTCGCACACGTACAGTCTGCGGGGGCCATGGACGAGATTTTATCCAGGAGACACAGCAACCTGGCAGTCTGGGTTCCAGACGGGAAGAGATACTATTCGAATCTAGCTTTTTGCGGAAACACTGCTTCCTTCTGCCACGACCGAATTACAGGCTGACATGTGGGCTGAGCTCTCTCCTCCCACGTGAGCTTGCTCGTGATAGAGTTTTGGAGGTTGGTTGGTGTCATATTCTGAGGTGGACTTGACTGCCTACTTACCCTAACCTTTTGGTAATTCTCTAAAGAATGTAGACTCCGGGAAGGGTTGAAAGTGTGTTAATTGGGAAAGGTATTAACGCAAGATACAGTCCTCATGGGAAACAAGACCCTGTGTGTCGTTCATAGTTATGAGAATGGTGATTTCATATACCATACCCGCCCCGTGGATCATGGGAAGACTGCTGTTAACGGGTTTGGTTCTTGACGCTACTCAGCGTTTGCATATTCCGTAACGTTTATGTTTTATTCGAGTACGATCGATTTGTGCTGAGATAGGTTCATCGTATCTCCTCTCCGTGGCGGGCTATGAGTTCGAGAAAAGTTGTGGCTGGTTGATTTCACCCCTTGAAAAACATGGATGTGGCCCACGAACGGCCACTTTGTGCAGTCCAAGCGCCAAAGAAAATGCCTTTTCAACGAACAGAGCTCCGTGCTCTTGTCGAATATAGCACCGTGTCCTTTTCACGGCTGTCCTCGCATCTTGAAGAGGCCTCTCCATCTCAATTTCAGAGCTTGAACTTGAGCAGAATTCCCTAATGACCTTTGGCCTAGGCAGTAGTGTGGCTGTCTGAGAATTAGTTCTTGGTAAAGACATCATGTTGGCCCTCGCCGTTGGGGTTTTGTTTGGCATGGTCGCTGGAACCGGCGACTGTCATTACTGCTTGACAGCACATGTTTTTGGTGATTGGCACAAAGGATCCCACTTTCACCCGAGACATCCATGTTTGACGGGAGTATTCCAATCACGTCAAAATCACCAATGTGGCGGGCGTAAGGTGAAGTCATCAACCAAATGTCTCTGTGTAAGCCGCACGGGGCTTCTGTCTCCTAGCTTACCCGTGACTGATGATAAGTCAGGCACCACGCGACGGCTGCATAGCACCGTACGGGAAGCAGGTTCTTGGTTCTGTCGATTTGTTTACAACTTGGACATCTTTGAGCACTCTGCTATCACGAGATCATGAGGTGATGTGCGGTCTTTGGAATGTTATTGATGCCCAGCTACGTTGTTTGCTGCTGTTATTTTCCGCACTTCCAAGCGATTAATGCTGAGCAATGATTCTAAATCGAAGTAATCCTGATGCACTTGGCCACAATACGATTTCATGGCGTGAAATTGGGAGACTTGTCATCTAGATATAGAAGGCTGTGTCGACTCTGTCACTGCTGTTTCGTCTAGCCATCAACAACCAAACCAATGTTACAAAATCATGCACAAGAAAGAAAGCATTCTAAGGAAGCCAGGAGATCCTCAAGTCCCAACCGGCTTTTCATTATGGCGATTGCAAACAGCGCAAACGGCACAAACGGCACAAACAACGATATGGCATAAACGACAATCACAGGGATCCACTAAATGTTTAGAAAGACAGGAACCTGAGTTTCAACCTGCCAATCAAGCATATCGAGACGAAAAAGCGAGGTCTTACGAAATCGCGGACTGGGAAGGTGTCCAGTTTCTGTGACAACCCAATTTTCATTACTTCAAACCCTCTCTCAGTTCCAATCATTGTAGATCTTGTAAGCAAAAGCGTAACTACAGGGGCTTTGTCCTCGAGGGAGGATGGGACTGGTGAGGATAGTCAAGGGAACGGGCCACGACGCCGCACCGGGCGCTTTGCCTTCTGGGATTCGGTAGTCTACTGGCCCGACTGTCAGGAAGGGCCAATGGCTGACCGAAACTGTGTGGGTGATTCGTAAGTACATGGGCGGTAGTTGAATAAAGGCACTGATAAACGTTTTCTCATCTGTGCTGGAGTCAAGGAGAACAAGGGGGCCGAGGCTTGGGAAGAAGCTCAGGTGACAACAGGCAAAGAGGGTGTAAAGACAAGCGGAAGAAGGCGCAGCCTTGGGGTGGCTTTTAGCGTTATGTAATCTTTCGCCGAGGCCTATGCCACCCGCAGAGCGTGTAAACGCATGTGTGAATCCGTAGTCATCGTACGACTCTGGTAGTGGAGGGAGACGCCAAGGTTTCAACACCGGGCAACTGGGGCCGAGCCGGGGCTGGTGGCCGGATCCCTTCCGGGGAGTTTTTTTTTTTAAAAAAGGAACTCGACGCTAATTTCCTTTGTCCAATCAAGATAAGTCTCGTACACCCAATCGGGAACAACGCGTCTCATCTCCAAACTTTTTCTCCCCCGTTTCCCAAGTCCTTGCGTCGACGACAATCACCCCCAAGCAAACTCGAAGCAAGCTCTGCCTGTCACTTAGCGATCTGGTCGTGTTGACCTTTGAGGACACTGGTGGGGTTAGAGCCGCTGCTGATCCCTCGGGCTGCCGGGGCTGCGCCCTCTGGCGTAAAAGGGGGCCGACCTGTTACAGTCCCCCAGCATCACCTAATAACACACAGCACCCACGCGTGCACCGAGGCGCCCCAGCACAGCGCACACCGTTACGTCCGCCACGATGCCGCAGCTCCAGCGGAGCTTGTGGGCCCAGTCGCTGCCAGAGGCTCTCGGCCGATGCCATGCGCTCCTGGGCCGGGTGCCAGGCGTAACGACGCACCCGTTGCGGTCCTTCGCCACGAGTAGCTCCGGTGCACGTCGTGGTACCGCCTCGGATGTGCTGCTGACGAGGCCGTCGCCGTCGCCGCTGAGCAGCAATGTGACGAGTGCGCCGTGGCGCCTGGCCGCAAGCCTCTGTGGCGTGACCCGGAGGTACGTTTCAGCGAGTTGCCGGTTCTCCCGTTTGTCACTGTGCGGTCGCTCTATTTACCCCGCCATCTACCCCACCTGTCGTCATGCCATTAGCTGAAGCACGCCTGCACTGCTGTACGATGCCGCAGCTGCTTGCTGCTGGATTGGAGCTCCAGCTGCCTGTGCGAGAGGCGGAAGGTACATCGAGTGGAGCTGCCGCTCTCCACGGAATGGTGGTGGCTTCCATTCTTTGCCCAGGCTGGCAGTCCGATGCTTCGTCTCCCGTCTTCCCTTGCTCGTTCTTCTTCCCATCTCTTCCCCTTCACCCCTTCACCCCTCCCGCGTCCCCCCTCGCCCAACCTCCCGTTTGCTGCTCCACGAATCCCACTGGTCTGTCTAGTCTTGATCAACAGCCACCTCCTGGCCCTCCTTGCCAATCAGACGCACTGACCTCGAGCTTGCCACAGTCTTCTTCCCTTGACCGCCGCGCGATACTGTTCCGCCCACGCCAGAGCCGCCAACCCCTCCAAGATGACCGACCGCGAGGTTCTCCCGGACCATGTCAAGCCCTCTCACTACGTCGTGTCCTTGAGGGATCTCAACTTCAACGATTGGTCCTACAAGGGCACTGTCACGTACGTCCGCTCCTCTACCCCGCATGGCCGGCACGCGATACCACACAGGTACTGACAGCTTCGCAGCATCGACGTTGAAGTCGTCAAACCCACCAAGGACATTGTCATCAATGCCTTGGAACTCAAGATCTTCGGTGCCAAGGCTGCTATCGAGCATTCCAAGTCCTCTCAAGCTCTCGAGACCACAAATGTCACGTACGATGAAAAGGCCCAGCGAGCCACCATCTCCTTTGACCAGGAGCTGCCCGTCTCCAAGAAGGCCTCGGTATCCATCGAGTTCGAGGGTGTCATGAACAATGAAATGGCTGGCTTCTACCGTAGCAAGTACAAGCCAACCACCGCCCCCGCCGCATCGGTCCCTCACGATGACGACTGGCACTACATGTTCAGTACCCAATTCGAGTCATGCGATGCCCGCCGTGCCTTCCCCTGTTTCGACGAGCCCAATCTCAAGGCCACCTTCGACTTTGAGATTGAGGTACCCACTGACCAGGTCGCCCTGAGCAACATGCCTGTCAAGGAGACCAAGCCCACTAAGGATGGCTGGAACATGGTGTCTTTCGAAACCTCTCCCGTCATGAGCTCCTACCTGCTCGCCTGGGCCATCGGCGACTTTGAGTATGTTGAGGCCTTCACCGACCGCCGCTACAATGGCAAGCAAATCCCCGTCCGTGTATATACCACTCGTGGTCTTAAGGAGCAGGGCCAATGGGCTCTTGACCACGCGCCAAAGATCATCGACTTCTTCTCCGAGATTTTCGACATCGACTACCCCCTGCCAAAGTCAGATCTCCTTGCCGTCCACGAGTTCACGCATGGCGCCATGGAAAATTGGGGTCTTGTGACCTACCGTACCACGCAGGTCTTGTTTGACGAGAAGACCTCTGACGCCCGCTTCAAGAACTCCGTTGCCTACGTCGTTGCCCACGAGTTGGCCCACCAGTGGTTCGGCAATCTCGTCACCATGGATTGGTGGGATGAGCTTTGGCTCAACGAGGGTTTCGCTACTTGGGTCGGATGGCACGCCGTCGATCATCTGCACCCTGACTGGCAAGTCTGGGCTCAGTTTGTCAACGAGGGTATGGAAGGTGCCTTCCGTCTTGATGGCATTCGTGCTAGCCACCCTATCCACGTCCCGGTCCGTGATGCGCTCGACATTAACCAGATCTTCGACTCCATCAGCTACCTCAAGGGCTGCTCCGCAATCCGCATGTTGGCCAATCACCTCGGCACCGACACGTTCCTCAAAGGCGTGTCCAACTACCTCAAAGCCCACGCTTACGGCAATGCCAAGACCAAAGCTCTGTGGGATGCCTTGAGCGAGGCCTCGGGCAAAGACGTCAACGACATCATGCATCCCTGGATCTCCAAGATTGGACACCCGGTTTTGACGATCGCCGAGGAGCCTGGCCAGATTTCTGTCAAGCAATCCCGTTTCTTGTCTACTGGTGATGTGAAGCCAGAGGACGACACGACTGTTTGGTGGGTTCCTCTTGGGTTCGAGGGCAAGAAGGGCGAGTCCGGCGTCACCACTCTGTCGCTGGACACCAAGGAAGAAACTATCCGCGACGTCGATGATGAGTTTTACAAATTCAACAGCGGTGCTACCGGCTTTTACCGCGTCAACTACCCTCCGGCTCGACTAGCCAAGCTGAGCTCGCAGCTTGACCGCCTGACTACCGAGGAGAAGATTGCAATCATTGGATCTACTGCCGATTTGGCCTTTGCCGGCAACGGCACGTCGGCTGCGCTTTTGACCTTCCTCCAGGGCTTTTCTCACGAGACGCATTCCCTTGTCTGGTCCCAGATTCTGGATTCCATTGGCTCCGTCAAGTCCGTCTTCGCTGAGGACGAGGCTATCAAGAAGGGACTGGAAAACTTCACAATCAAGCTTATCAACGAAAAGGTGAAGGAAGTCGGGTGGGATTTTCCCGAGGGCGAGGACTACTTGACTGGTATCCTGAGAAAGCAGCTCATTGGTACTGCTATTGCCAGCAAACATTCCGAGTCAGTTATTGCCCTTGTCCCGGAAGATTGAATGAAACTAACAATACGCAGAACTGTCGAGGAGGCTCTGAAACGGTTTGATGCGTGGGCAGAGGATCCGGAAGCCAACCCCATCTATCCTTCCTTGCGAGGATCAGTCTGGCGAGCGGGCGTTGACAAAGACGCCGCCCGTGCAGTCCCTCTTCTCAAGAAGGAGTGGTACACTACCAAATCCATCGACGGCAAGCTCTTCTCCCTTCGCGTTCTCGGTTTCGTGAAGGACAAGGAACTCCTGACTTCCAACATTATTCCCTTCAACTTCAACTCCCAGCCTCCGTCCGACTCAGTCCCGAGTGCCGACATGCACGTTCTCGGTGTTGGGCTTGCCGCCAACAGTACCGCACGGGCGCTGCAATGGGAGTTCATGAAGAACAACTGGGATGCCGTGGTGGCCAAGCTAGGCAACCCCATTGTCTTGGATAGATTCATCAGCGTCAGTCTCAGGGAGTTTACCGACACGGCATACATCGACGAAATTGAAGCTTTCTTCAAGGACAAGGACACCAAGAGTTTCGATCGCACGCTTGAGACAGTCAAGGATAAGATCAGGGGCCGGGCTACATACAAGCAGCGAGATGCTGCAGGCCTGAAGGAGTGGCTAAACGCCAACGGCTACATTTGACTAGGTGGTGGAAGCAAGTTGTAACATAGCATATAACATAATCTAAGATGGCGCACGCCCGTTGTGAGAGTGGTGTTGGGCTCGGAGTTATGCATGTCAAGAAGCCGCGCAATGCAGGCAAAGTTTAACTTGTTCAGGTATTGGATTTCGTTACTTCATTATCGGCCCTTTTCAATCCCTTTCGCCCCTCAAATGTGCAAGAGATTTACGTTCTGAGAGATCCAGTTGAAGCTCTCCTGCCGGAAATCATCCCTGAGAATAGAGTTCTTTGCCGCCGTCTGGAACCACAACAACGTCTTGGCTTCCTTCCACTCGGGCCACCGCAGGTAGCCGCCGACGCCCTCATTAGGATCCAAGTTGTACAAGAAGTTAAAGTAGTAGGTGCGGCAGCTGCGCATGGCGTTGTTGGGCAGGATGCCGTAGAAGACCTGTAGCAGGTCGGAGCCGTGGAAGGTGCCCATGACGGGGGTGCCGTAGTTGTAGGAGGAGAGGTAGGACCAGACGGGGACGTGCGGGTTGGCGGCGGCGGCGGACTCGAGGAAGACGCGGCGGGTGAGGGTGAAGACGATGTCGCCGAGGATGGCGGCGAGGCGCTTGAAGCCCGGGTACCACTCGTTGAACAAGCCGGTGCGGAAGGGGCTGCCGGCGGTGAGGCTGACGGGCCACGTCTGGACCATGGTGGTAAGCTGCTGGACGCTGGGCGCGTGGAAGAAGAGGTCGCCGAGGTAGGCGGCCATCTCGGCCGTGGTGGTCAGGTTGGGCTGGAAGAGGGCGAAGAGCGTGCCCTCGTCCTCCTGGTCGCCGACGATCATGGGCACGGCGTGGTACCTGCCCTGGCTCACCAGAGTCTGAGGGCTGTCGGGCAACACGGTGCCGTCGGGGCGGGGGAGGTAGGATAGGGCTACCGAGCTGTAGGACAGCAGACTGGGTACGGAATTGGCGGCGTCGAGGAAGGTGTCGTAAGGCAGCTCGCGCAAACAGGCTAGAGTATCGCCGGAGCCCTCGCACCCGCTGTTCCTGACGACCGTGTCGTAGACCTCTTGCCCCTTGGGGCAGTCCACGGGGTCGGCGGGCACCACGGTCCCCGAGTTCATGATGGCTCCCCGGAAAAGGGGCCTGCCGTTGTAGCTAGCATCGCCGCCGTACAGCAGCATCTGGTCCAGAACGGAGATGGAGCCCGCCGACTCGCCCCAGATGGTCACTTTGTCGGGGTCGCCGCCAAAGGCAGCAATGTTGTCGGCCACCCACTCGAGCCCCATGCGCTGGTCGAGCAGGCCGAGGTTGGCGCTGCCGTCGGCCAGGATCTCGGCGCCAGGCATGAAGCCGAAGCCGGCCACACGGTAGTTGACGGCCACGAAGACGAAGGGCTGTCCCTGGGCCACGGCCGTCGCCAGCAGACTGGCCCCGTCGTACATGAGCGTTGAGCCGAGCTGGAACCCGCCGCCGAAGATCCAGAAGAGAACAGGCAGCTTGTCCCCGGCTTGGGTGCCGGCGGGACGCTGGACGGTGATGGACAAGCAGTCCTCCTGGCCTGTTACCGGCTGGAGGAAGGGCAAGTCCAGCAGTTCCTGCAGAACGCCACCGATCAGGTCGCGGGTGCCGGTGGAGATGAACATCTGGGGGCAAGCAGGGGCGATGCCGGTTGCGTCAAAGGTTCCCAGGGGCTCGGAGAGTCTCTGCGGAGGCTTCAGGCGCAGAGGCCCCACGGGAGGGTCCGCGAAAGGAATGCCCCTGAAGGACTCGACGGAGAGGAGGGATGCTCCGATCACGGTACCCGATGGCAGGGCGACGGTCACGCTGTTGGCGCGTTCCTCGAGCGTAGCATCAGGCTTCGGCAGCGCCCACGCTCCAGTCGAGAGACTGAGCAGTGGGAGGGCGTGCCAGAGCTTCATGATAACAGGGGAAGACGTGAAATAGTCGAGACAAACGGGGCGCCACGCTTGAAGATTGCCGAGGGCGGGTTGACCATGATGCGCTCGTGAGAATACGGGAGCCCGGCGCGCATTATATCTTTTTTTTTCTCCTACAGCTATAACAAAGAAAACGTCCCTGTAACTAAGAGGAGACAACCCATGTCGATCGGCATCAAACTATGAATACGGGGTTTGTCCGGTCCATTCGGCCTTCTGGATTATCGAGCAGGATAACGACTGGGCCAAGAAGGGAAGAGATCTTCCGCAAGAGCTCTCGGGCAGGGCCATCATGAGGGTGCCAGTTCGGGCGGACAACCTAGAAACGGAAATGCTGGTTCTCGTGAACTGGCCGCCCCGCCTGGGAGAGTAGCGGAAACCATGCAAGCAGGACGTGGCTATGGAAGTGCCCCTCGTCTGGGCCAGCTTGTGAAAGTGTTTGGCAAGGACCACGAGGAATAAGCCGAGGTTGAGCTTCTGCTGGAAGGTTGTGGACAGGCCGGTATGGGGACGAGCAGATCGATGTCAGCTAGCATCACGTTCTGAAGGTGTCCTGGAGAAGACTGTGATAGGAGTAGAAATCTGCGTTCCCTACAGAGGTCAGGCGGAAGGGTGGAGGGGTAGAGGAGACGAGGTCACCAGGGTTACATGCAGCCCCCCCGCCCCGTAGCCGTTGACCTCGTTGTGCAGCGTAGCCATGCCCAGGGTCCCCCCCGCCATCCCCACGTTCTCCAGGCCTTGCCAGGGCTCCCCCATCCGGGGTATCTCGCCAATAGCGGAGCTGTGTGTAGATGCGCGAGTCTGCCATCGACGATAGGGTGGGTGCTTGGTTCCTGTCCGGATGTTGCGCCCTGAGGTTGAGAAGGGGTGCCGAAATAGGCAACCTCATCGCTTGCGAAGCGGCTTGAGGCTTTTCAAAGAGAGAGGAGATATGTTGTAGTTGGCATTGCTCCGGATAATAAGGGTGTGCTTCGTCAACTCCATCGTACCGAGGTTCGACCCTTGTGAGCGTGATGGTTGAGCTGAGGCATTGCCAATGTCGAGGCTACAGGAAAAGATAGGAGGATAGTCGGTGGGGGGGAACCTCATTGCAGTTCAGGACTTCTTTCTGAGGTAAGCAACTGCAACCCACAGAAGCCATCTACCACGTGCCACTACCAACAACTGCCCTGAGACAAGGCAGGTACGGCGCGCGTGCATACCGGGAAGAGCTTCGAGATTGTTCACCCAGTCTAAAGTATCTATTTGGACACATCCTCAAATACCTTACCAACGGATCACTGCAAAATAACCCCTTCACTGCGGGGGGCTATCACGCGAGGGCGCTAGAGCTGCCAATCATCCGCCCTGCGACCAGAGGCTGTGGTGGCATTGTCAATTCAAGTCCCTTGTCGGTGTGGTCGGCCTGAATGAGTCGATTGGCGACCATCTGGCTCAGCTGACCGCAGACCGACTGCCTTTCATATTGATTACTTTTGAGCAATAACCATCTTTTCCTAAGTATCAGTATTGAGCCCTTGATCAGGCTCACGTAGATGAAGCCTTGGCCTGCGTCGACTCTCCATCCAAATGGCTCGGGCGCGGGCACATCCTCGGGGGAGAACAGCCGGCCAATGACTCGTATCGTTTGCGCCTCTTACACCCTGGCCCACGAAGGGCCACCAAACTTCACAGCGAGGTTCACTCGCCAGGCGAAGGGAAGGAGGGTTCGTGGAAGTTCATCGCCGAAACGGAAAAGTCCGGAAGGGAATGGATATCTATGGCTAGTTGTATTCGAGGGGTTTCTTGATGAGCGCCTGATGAGGTTGATGGGATCGAGGAAGGCATAACTTATGGAGGGCGCAGCGGCACACCGCGTACATCGAATGACCTCGATGGAGGCTGGTGTGATGTCGAGAAGTCGTAGGGTCGACTGGTTGGGTTCAGTCTCCCTCAGCATCACAAGCACCTCCTGGCCCTTGATCAGTTCCCACGGTAGTCGGGCTCGTCTTGGATCCAGAACCCTGAATTCCTCCGAGTAGAAGCTCCATCCTCCGAAATCCTCATCCAAAAAGGGTCTCGTGGAAACGTAAGAGCAGACCTTGCTTCTTCCGGTTCCAACGTCCGAATGTAACCATGCACGTCGGTGGAGCGTCTGCCAGCCACTGCCGACCATCACATCTATGGTTTCTCTGTTTGCTTCTGTTTGCGGGGTATAGGATGATACTCCTCGTGACTTGTCGACGACAGCATTGGCACGCCCGATGATTTTCCGAGAAACCTCGTATCATGTCGATGTTGTTAAGTTCAATTCGATATTTAGCAGAATTACTCTCTATTTCCCTGATGCCGACTCCTTTGATCTTTGTTTAGCCCTCCAATGCCGGGGTTTTGATGCTCCCAAGACTCCTTGCTCATCATGCAATCATGAAGCAAACACTTTGCTCGTTAAATCATTAAATCACCCCTTTCCCTCCTCTGAAAACCTCATTGATGCTGTTGAGGAACCGGGCCACGCAGTGCCGGGCTTGGCGCTTAGTTGACCAGGCCAACAGCGTTACCATGCCCAAGACACCTACGCTTGCCATGGAGTACACCCTCTTCGTCGGACTCTTCCTCGAAGCTGTTGTTGAACACTTCGGCCAGAGCGGCTCGTGATCGTTTCTCACCAACCCGCGTCTCCCCATCTTCCTCCCATGTCTCGATCTGATCAGGATCAAATGCTCCAACTATTTCCTCCCCCATTGCCTTTCCAAGTCGCTCGCGCAAACCCAATATTGGCCATATAGGAACTCTCGTGTACTCTATTTTGATCCCAAGAGACTCCGGCCCTTCCTCACCAGCCGGCACCTTGCGTGGATCATGAAATCGTTCCAAGAACTTGGCCGACACGTAGCCCGTGTAGACGATGAAGTCAGCTGTCTCCTTCTCATGCGTCAAGATCTTGAGTTTGACATCTCGAAAGTTGGGGCAGGGAGGCCGCTTGTTGCCCGGCGACCACTGGGAATTTCGACGTGATGAAGGCGGCGGTGCCGCATAAAAGTGCCGCTGCGCCATGGCCAGGAACATAGCTACAAGATGCGGATCCTCGTCGGAATCAGAGGGCATCAGCATCTTGGACCTGAGCTGTTGCAGGCGCCGCACCGGCTCATTGGAGCTGGCAGGACCAGATGCAACACGGAATAGGCTATTTCGTGCCGAAGCCAGCTGTTCCTTGCCCAAATAGCAAAGCATGGGTAGGTGCTCGAGACTTGTTGAGGTCAGACTTGATGCCCCTTGGGAAAGATTGAAAGAGCCGGCGGGTCGTGTCGAAACCGACTGGAACGAGGGATACGAGGAGCACGGCGTGGTGCTAGGGTAATCCCACATGATCTGGGCTCTAATAACATCGCGGTAGACATGGTCTCCAAAGAACAGGTGCATTTCTGGCAGTAACTGGCTTCTGCTGAAAGCCTGGGGCCAGAGAGTCCTCAGAATTGTTTGAACACCTCTCGAACTGAAAAGAGGCCGGGTGTTGCCGGGAAGGCATAAGTCGGTCAAGGCTTCGCTAAGCGTAATGATGGTTTTCGATGGGCGCATATGCCCTCTCGATGGTGGTGAGCCCGGGATGTTGGGCGGAACTGGCTCGCTGCAAGCAGGCAACTTGTGAAACCGCACTCCCAGGAGCTGTGTGTGCATGTCAGTCCAACAAATTGGCCTCACGAAGAGACTGAGGCCTGCATGCTGGTGCATCAAGTCAATGAGTGAGCCTTTGGCGGCCGGTCGGCGTGCTCGTTTTCTGGGAGGTTTCGTATTCGGCGCACTGGACGACATGGTTGGTGTCGATGGTGACTTGCGAGGGGATCTTGTCTGCCCGCTTCCAGACGGCGTGTTGGTGGGAGACGGAAACATGTCTACCAAATGCCACAACCGCGTTGTCAAGGAACTGTGGGAGATGGATGGTTAGTTCCGCCAATGCAAGTGATGTTGTGCAGAAGTAACAAAGAGGAACAAAGAGGAACAAGCGGCGACTGACTCAAGCAGGAGCATTGGACACCAATATACAACTGTTTGTCGACTGCTGCCTCCTTCGCCCTGCGGGTGACGCGAACGGAGTATCCCTGCCCAGTAGCCGCGCCCGGACAGTCACGTCAGTTCCACTAGCGGGGTTTGTGCCCTTGCACCCAAGGTACCAAAAGGGGCCAAAAGAGGAAAAAGCAAACAAATACGACAGGTCGCGCGGCACGTCGCTGCGGTGCGTCCAAACGTACCTGTGGCGGTGGATGGCAGAAAACGGTCGTGCAGAAGCGGGATGAAGGAGGAGGAAAAGAGAGCGAGTTGCGGAAAGGGGGGGGGAGGGAGAGGATTGCGGCGATTTTTGAACAAGATGCAGCTGAGACCTTGAAGCCAGCGGGAGGGGCAGCTAATACTGTGTGGCTACCCGAACCCTCAAATAGGCTTCGTGCAGCGTGACTGCTTTGATTTACCCCCGAGGACGAGCAGGGGCGCGTGTGGCCACGCTTTCAAACGGCGCGACCATCGAGCGAAAGCACGTGACTGAAGGCAGCCACGCGTACCACTAGGTTTTTTGCCCAGTTTGCGGGCAACCTTGTGCAAGCTGAAATGGGGGCAAAGGATTCCTTTCTTGGTGTCACATGCCCTCGCTTACCAGGATTAGCGTCTGCGCTAGCCAGTCATGGGTAATGCGGAAGGAGCCACCTGTGGCGCTGCCAGGCTGCAGCGTTGGGAAAGGCTAATGTTGCTGCCTTACATAACGTGTGAGCTCGAGCTCTACGAATCAGGCATCAATGTCAGCCTTGCCCATACAACAAGAGTGACCCACACTATTGACGACAGCTCCAACAGCCCCGCCAACCACCAGCGCATTCTGATGGCGCACTTGCTTGCTGCTGCACGATTGAAGACCTCGACAGTATAATTGTGGCGGCTCGGCCAGCTATCTCTTCACTATGCCGGTAAGAGATCTTTCCCCATGCTCAGTCGCTGCACTTCTTCGCTTCCGAAGCCTAGAACCGCATGTCCCGTTCCTGAAACCCCCTCCTACCACCTCCACCTGTCGTCGATATCCAGCAATAGCTCCCTAACTAGGCTGAGCTTTCCCGTGCAGACAATCAGGCTGATATCACCTTCAACCAGGCTTACAACTCCGTCTTCAACGAGGATCCGAACCCTCCCCGTCTGGTCGGCAACTTCCCACTCCTTCCTCTCCGAACCAAGACACGCGGGCCCGCCTACACCCTACCATTCCCTAACCCGCCGCTGCCCGCCTATGAGTCGCCTGATCCCGACAGCGAGAGCTATGACATCTTAGACGAGGTCCTCGCGCTTTTCCGCGCCAACACCTTCTTCCGCAACTTCGAGATTCAGGGACCCGCCGACAGGTTGCTCGTTTACGGAATCTGGTTCGTCAGCGACTGCCTGACCAAGATCAAGCCGACCGCCAACGTTAGGGATGCTACCAAGGATGTCACGAACCTTGCCCTCGACTCGAACTTTGCCATTCCCGGTGATCCAGGCTGGCCGTTGAACCAGGTCAGTCTTGACAGGAGCAGACGCAACCAAATAGATCCCCGGATGTGCTGACAGTTTGTCTGTGTAGATGTACGAACCTCCCAGGGACAGGCAGGATGCTGAGCAGTTGAAGCAATACATGGCGCAGGTTAGACAGGAGCTTGCGTCTCGGTTATTGGCCCGAGTATACGAAGAGGACGAGACCAGGCCAAGCAAATGGTGGTTGAGCTTTACAAAGAGAAAGTTTATGGGCAAGTCACTGTAGAGACCGAGGTACCCATTTAGACAGTTCGAAAAACAACGATATCACGATCAATCAAGGTCAACGAGGCGACTGCTAAGGGCACCGCTACGTGGCTCCGCCGGACGCAAAACGAATACACCTGACGCTATCCAGTTCCTTTAGGGTATCATCTACAAAATCTTGGGTATGTAATGTCACGGCTGGTGAGATGCACATGACCACATAGTTTATTCCGTTCTTCTCTTGCCAAACTTTCCCCTTGCTGCCACCCTGCCTTGCACTGGTACAGCCCTCCATGCCGTAAAGACATAGCCTTCAGCTCCGCCACGGCTCGTCATGAGAGGGTGCGTTCTCCCAGGTAATACCTGCCAACGTTTGGCACGGCTGGTATGCACACTTACGCCGAGCACGAGCGTCGGATTAATGGGAAAGTCTGCGCTGCCAGCCCATGTCTCCAATTCAGCAAGTGACTTGCCCTCTGCCTCCGGGGGTGGGTTTGAGACCCAGGCAGCGCGTCGTCCCACGCTGAAGCAGTCGGCAAGTTGTGAAAGGGGCTCAACGCTTGGTGAGTAGATGGCGATAGGGGCACCGCCAATGAGAAGTGGTAACGCGTGCCTCAAGACGGAGATGGGATCCATGGTGCTGGCAACTGCGAGGCCGGTGAAACCGCCAGCCTGGGTCGCTTTCACGACATGGTTGACACGAGCCCAGCGTCGTCGCTTGCGGTGGTAGTTTCCGCGACGGCTGGTTTTCCAAGATGCGAGAACTTCGGGCGCCACCTCTGGCGGCTGCTCGGCGTAGATGGGATCGTCTTCAGGCTGCAAAAGCTGAAGCCAGGAGACGGGGAGAAGGTTGGTGACGAGAGGGTGGTATGGATAAGATGGGTTTGGGTCGTTGCTGTCGTAGTCGAAATACCGCAAGACGCTCAAGTTAGGTTGTGAGTAGCCGTGGAGCAGGGTAATGGTGTTTGTGAGTGCGTATGGCGACTCGAGGTCGTCTCGATAAAGCCTCTTATGAGTGGTCTTTTGTCGTTTGTTTCCTTCTCTCGTCTGAGCATCGCCTTGTGCCCCATCATCTTTGGCTGCTTCGAGAGACTCCTGTTCATGGATTTCTTTCGTATCTTGCTGATACAGTATCCCCATACGTTCCGCCATAGCGGCAACCAACAGTCCTCCCGTGTCGTCTGCCACAAGCCATCGACCGCCATGCGGGTTGGTCTCGCCTTCAATTGGTGAGCCGCCAAAGTGAACATCAGCCCAGCATCCGATCAAAGCGATGGATTCGTGCCTCAGCTCCAGGATCTTGGACGCCTCTCTGTCCTCCAGCAGCCACTGGCTCAGCAGATACACGTCCAAGGGCAGGACGGTGAAGCGCCGAATGTATTTCTTTGTCTTGAGGAGCTTGTACTTGGCGAGAGAGTACGCAGTTTTCTGTTCGATGCCTGTATGAGATAGGAGAAGTTTCGCAATCAATTCCTTGCCAGCTGATGCGCCCTTGCGTTTAAGCTCAAGAATCTCATCCGAGGTCAGCATCTGCCGCGCCGGGTCGTCGACAATCTCGCGATTAGAGCGAGCGACAACCTGGCCACGCTCATCAACCAAAGTAAGCTCCTCTCCATCTTCAGGTACGATTACAAGGTCGCCATCTGTGTTGTCGGCGCCGGCGTCGGCACCGGCGTCGGCACTCGTATCGGCCAATGCATCGGCATTGATCTCGGCGGCCGGCACCACCCGTAATCGTGCAAAGCTCTCGCCTTCGCGCTTTTCTTGAACTTCGTATGTGAGATGGTATGGTCGCTCTATTATCAGGTTGCTTGGGAAAGAACCATATTTGCCCAAGGATATTGTCCTAAACGGGTCAGCTTCCGGAGGGTTAATGCCGTTGCGCTGGGAAGGTGACATACGAATGTGGTACGATCTGTAGTATACGCAATGTATCGTTAGGGAGTCGAAGTGCTGCCCAGCCATTAGGCTGCACCGTGTTCTTCGGCATTGTTATGACAGCATATGGATGAAGCCAAGAAAGGTTGTATGTTGACCCCGGGAAAAAAAGTTGAAGCTTTTCTTGCGTCGGTGAACCCCTCCACACCAAGTCCCACCTTCCTTCACCGAATGTTCTTATCCTTCAGCAGGGTCTTATCGATATCGGTGTATCTCTTATCGAACTCTTCTCCAGCAAAATTTCCTCGATATCTGGTATCCCCGCTACATTGTTGGATATTTGCATCACATTTTACACGCACAATTGCAAAGGCAGCATCTCGTCCTCGCGTCCACCATGGTGAAACGAAAGGTCGCGGCGCTCGAGAAGATCGATGCCGATTTGTAATAGCCCCAACTCCCTACTACTTACTCCTAAACGCTAACGATTGCCCAGCGCGAGTCTGCAGTACAAAATCCGACGAGATCCAAAGTACGCAATCAATGCCTTCTCGAGCACTTTGTTGGATGGACTATCTAACTGATTAGGTCTTACAAAGAGGAGTTTCTTAAGCAATGGGAGCAGTATGAGTCGCAGCGAGAGATTTTCCTCGCTTCGCCCACAGCGGCTACAGCCGACTCGGTTGAAGCCTTCCATAACACGATCGATCTGATCGCCCACGTTGCCGAGTGCTATCCCGAAGACACGCGAACCTTCCCCGACGATCTCAAACTTATCCTCACACAACATCACGCTATACTGCATCCCGACTTGCGAGATAAGCTCGTGGGCAGTCTGGTGCTGCTGCGCCGCAAGGATGTGATTGGCTCTGTTAGCCTCCTCACGACCTTGTTCCCTATCCTCGTTTCGTCCCCAAGCAAATCTCTCCGCGAGTTGCTTTTCCAGAAGATTCTCAGCGATATGCGCAATTCGAACTCAAAATCCATCAATCACCCTCTCAACCGAACCATCCAAACCGTTCTCTACAATCTTATCACAGCTGACCGCTCTTCACCGCGGGCGATTTGGGCAATCAAGTTGACGCGCGAACTATGGAAGCGGCAGATATGGACAGACTCGAGACCAGTGGATGTCATGAAGGAGGCATGCCTGTCAGAAAACGAGAAGGTCGTCGTGGGGGCTGTAAGGTTCTTCCTTGGCGGTGACAAAGAACGTGAGGAGATGGAGGACGAGAGCAGCGATGAAGAGGTGGACCTCGCCAAGGTTAAGCATCAGATTGGCATCAACAAAAAGACCAAGAAACAGAAAAAGGTGTATGAGAGGGCAGTCGACAAGGTCAAGCGAGCCGAGCGGAAGAAGAGCAAACCTCACCCTCTCAACTTCTCGGCCCTTCATCTTTTGCATGATCCCCAAGGGTTTTCAGAGCAGCTCTTTTCAAAGCATCTCCAGAACTCGAAGGCCAAGCTGTCTCTGGACACCAAGCTACTAGTCCTTCAACTGGTAACACGACTCGTGGGTCTTCACAAGCTTACAGTAGTGTCGCTCTACTCTTGGTTTATTAAATACCTTACGCCGCGCCAACAATCCGTTACCTCGATCCTGGCATCTCTCGCCCAAGGAACGCATAACCTGGTGCCCCCCGATGTCCTCGAACCGCTTATTCAGAAGATTGCCAACGAGTTTGTCTCGGAAGCCGCTGCATCAGAAGTTGCTGCTGCCGGTCTCAACGCCATCAGAGAAATCTGTGCTCGCCAACCTCTCGCCATGAGCGACACCCTTCTACAAGATCTAGTCCAGTACCGCAAGAGTAAAGATAAGGGAGTGATGATGGCAGCCAAGGGCCTGCTATCTCTGTACAGAGAAGTAGGTGCCGAACTACTGCGAAAGAGAGATCGAGGCAAGGATGCTACAATCGGCCTAAAGAGCGGCTCTATCAAACAGAGGAAGTTTGGTGAAGAGGAAGTCGGGCAGATCGAAGGTCTAGAACTGCTAATGAAGTGGAAAGAGGATGAGAAGAAGCGCAAGAGGTTGGAAAAGGGACTTCCCGAGACTGCAGGAAGTGACGAAGATAAAGAAGAGGACGAAGGCTTCAATTCTAGTGATTGGGAGGTCGAGTCCGATGATAGCAGCGATTCAGGCGACTGGATCAACGTTGACCACTCCGACGATGAGACACCCGCCTCCAAGAAGCAGAAGAAAGGCGACGGTCCTGAAGATGAAGATAAGGACGACGAGAACATCGAAGACAAGGAGGCCGCAGCGGAACGCCTTGCCAAACTCGCCACGACCACCATCCTCACCCCAGCCGACCTCGCCAAGCTGCAAGAGCTCCGCACCGCCGCCTCCATCGAAAACACCGTCGCCGGCAGCAGCCGCCGCAAGCGCCAGCAGGACCAGGAGGCGCGCCACGCCGACGACGGCCTGACGGCCGAGAACATCGAGGCGCCGGCCAAGCTGCGCAAGCTGACCAAGGAGGAGCGCGTCGCGCTGGCCAAGGAGGGCAAGCCGGACCGCGACGAGCACAAGAGCACCCAGGCCATCCGCAAGTCCAAGAAGGAGGCCGCCGGCAAGAGCACCAGCAACAGGGAGAAGCAGCGCAACAAGAACTTCCTCATGACGCTCGGCAAGGCGAAGCGTAAGCAGAAGAGGAGCTTGGTCGAAACGAGGAAGGTCCTGAGGGGCCATGTTGAGCGGAGTACGAGGGGCGGGCGTAGGAGAAACGGTGTTTGATATGGTCAATGTCTACCCTCTGGAGCGGTGGCTCGCAGCACTTTTACCATACCAACAAGGCTTTCCGCATGTTCACCATGGAAACACTGTACTGAAAGCATTCAAGCAAATATCATGTCTGGCATAAAGCACTTGCAAGAAGCGAAAGCAATGGGCACCAATATTTGGCGAAAAGTTAATCTGGTGAATTCAAACTGGTATAATGGTATATTTGAGAAGAATTTTCTTCATCACTTGCAGCAATGACTGCATTTCCACCCGGATACGAACAGTGGACCCATCATGCTGAGGTTTCCTTCCTGTCAGCCGTGGATTCGCTCACAACGCCCTCGCCGTCCGCCTTTTCTCCACTGAGCTGCTCCGGGTCAACACTGCGGTTACGCAAGCCAATGTCGGTCTTGCCGAATGAGTCCACAACATTGACATAGTTGGGGACGAAGTTCACGGCCAGGGCGTAGGTCCACGCAGCAATGAAGAAGCATAGCGGTACAACCATGGCGATACCGTTACCGTGGCGATCGGCCGCAAGAGCGGTCAGCGGGGGGACACAAGCACCTCCGATGACACCACCGATGATGTAACCGCTACCACGCTTGGTGTGTCTGCCCAGACCGCGCATACCAAGGGCGACGATTGTGGGGAAACAGACGGATTCGAAGAACAGGACGACGTAGAGCATGGCGATGCCGGTCACGCCGCCGTGGTTGATGGCTGGTGAGATGAAGACAATGCAAGCCGTGAGGAACGCAACGAAGACCCATCGAGGTTTGATGTATTTCATGAGGATGGTACCGACGAAACGTCCAATGGTGAAGGCAGCCTGGGCGCCGGCGAAGAGTTGTGAGCCCGTCGAGTCGGAGGTTCCGGGACGCATGTAGACGACGTAGTTGATGAAGGAGGCAGCGATGGCGACCTGAGCACCGGTGTAGCAGAATTGAGCGAAGGCAGCGTGGAAGAGCTTGTACTGCTTGATGAAGGACTTATCATCGCTACCAGCCTGAGTCTCCTCGAGCTGGTACGCCATATCTAGTGATGGTTTAGTCAACAGGCTTTGGTCAAAGCTGCCGCACGAGCAAATTGAGAGTGTGTTGTTACGTACCGGCATCGGTGATCTCGGGGATCTTGGCGAAGAAGAAGAGGGTTGCGAGGAGCAAAACAAAAAGAGCAATGGCAAGGTAAATCCACTGAACGTTGTCGAGAGCCTCCTCGTCGCTGAAGGTGAAAAAGACGTAGGAGCCCATGACAGGGGCAACAACGGTGCCGATGCCGTTGAAGGCTTGGGCTAGGTTGATACGGACTTCGGCATATTTGGGAGGTCCGCAGACTGGAAGATCCTACTTTAGTCTTCAATCCTGGCTGTTCAGGAGTGCTAACTTTACATACCGGTGATGAAGGGATTGGCAGCCGTCTCGAGCGAACCAAGGCCGTTACCAATGATGAAGATGGCGAAGCAGAAGCCACCGAAAGAACGGTTCAGGATGCATGGAATAGAAATGATGGCTCCAAGGGCATATAGGCAAAGGCCCCAGATGAAGACAGCTCGGTAGCCATAGTGACGAAGAATCCAAGCGGCATGTCCAATGGAAGCAAGAGGGTATGCGCTACGGGAGATGCATTAGCAGGCGTTATCAAGATATAAAAAGAGGAGTTTACGCACCCAAAGTAGGCTGCCTGTAAGCCGGTGGAACGGGCCTGGTCGATGTTGAGAGTAACTTGGAAGTGTCTGTTGAGGGTATCCAGAAGACCGTAGCTGAAACCCCAGAGAAAGAAGAGGACGGTGACGAGAGCAAGAGGGTAGAGAGATTCACGCGTGGTGAGCTCAGCGGCCTTGGTGCGGCGGGAATCGTCGGCCTTGAGCGAGCGCTCCTTGAAGAATTGCTTGAGCGTCATGGTGGCGGGGCGTCAAGGTTAATGCCAGACAAGGCGGGGTATGTACTCGAGTGAACAATCCAAGGTTACACACCAATGTCTAAGTGGCCAGTAGAACGAAGCAGTGAAGGGGAAGGTATAGTGGAATAAATTGGGGATGCAGGTGGTAGTATATAAAGACAAGGGCCAAAGGGTATCGCGAGGTGCGGAGACTGGGGTGGCAGGCCGGATGGCGAATCCTGGTCGCTATGTTGTCACTATATCTACCGCAATGCAATATCCGTCGGACTGATTCTCGGTGACTCCAACGGCCGGGCCAAGTTGTTGAAAATGGAGCCTTGCACGGGAACAGCAAGTAAAAGGCCAATTAGACCGACGGGTCACCATTTGGGATGCTTTTGTTTAGCCTGGGCGTAGGACCATCGACTAGCCTCTCCCACCGCTTCCGTAATGAAGGGCAATTTTCTCCTTCATCAAGGAGAAGGAGAGGCAGTCGGAATAAGGATTTCGCGTAGAATGCCCAGGCACGGGCAGGGTGGGGGAGAGCAAGTGGCGGGGAAAGACGTATGGCCGAGGAGTCAAGGCATGGAGGTCCCCCGTACAGCACATTCTGTAGTGCAGCGCAGGTGCCGGGGGAAGCTCGGTCAGGCGCCGAGTCAGGCTGCGTTATCTTCCCCATGGGGAGGGGTCACCCGTCGATCTCGGGCGCGTGGTTGGATGGGACTGTGGGGAGAACCAGGTTTCCGTTGACTGGAGGGACCAGGACATGGCCAAATGGAAGCATCATGCAGGTTTCCTAGTTCGCAGCAATGATGGGCCGAGAGAGAGAGAGAGAGAGGTGTGGAGACGGGGAGGCCGGGAGCCTTTGGAAGGCAAGCCAAGGTAAGCCAAGGCAGGTCGGATGATTTGGTTTGGCAGATAGTGCTGGAATCTGCGGCAGCCATGGCGTCAGCGTTCATCGAAGCTGGACAGCGTGGGCGTGATAGGGTCAGGACGGGCAGCCTAAGCTTAGGTTTGGTCGCGGTATCTGCACAGCCAGCCGGGGCCTGGACGGGTCTTCCTTTGCAGGGTGCTAGTAGGGGGAACAAAAAAAAAACCCCCCAGGAATCGTGGGCCAAGAAGGATGGGTGGAGAGAAAGGCGGAGGACGACGGCGGCGCCGTGTGTCGGCAGATGGAGCTACCAGGCCTCCTGACGGCAGTGGGAGAGGTCTGGGCCTCGCCCTGCCCATCTGTTGGGGAGGTGCTAGCAGCCATAATCTCCATGGGTTGTAGTACTTAGGCAGGTATCTACTGCCTACCGAGTAGGGCAAGGTAGTAGCACTTGGAGGCAGAGGACGCGGGGAAGCCGTATATGTGGGGATTACTTTTCTAGAAATGCCTCAGAGTGGTGGGGAAGGGAAAAGAAGCCTGTCGTGATGCAGGTAATTTTGGACGATGCTGCTAGTATTACTGCTACTACCGGATCGTGTCTGCTAGTATCCGGGGTAGCGGCGTAGCCGCACAAGTACGTCAAAGCTGTACAAGTCTGTGCCCTCAA
>KL659203.1:357-56851 GCA_000732775.1 Stachybotrys chlorohalonatus IBT 40285 | reverse complement strand
CAGGCACGTGTAGGGATAATTAACGGGTGACCGCTGGATGGTTGCCAGGCAGGTTAGTGGATGGCACGGTCTGTCTCCCTCTGGGAAGAGAGAGGACTGGTTTTAACCGATCATGTCCATTTCTATCCGACGGCTGATTCATCGACTCTGGGGTTGCCAAGCAACTAGAAACCTCCTCCTCTTCTTCTTTTCCTTCTTCTTCTTCTCCTCCTCAACTCCACGCATGTCGAGTCTCGGCATCGCCAGCTCCCCAGTCTAGGGGCGGTCTGGTCTGGTCTGGTCTAGTCTAGTCTGTTCTGTCTTCTCACACACGCAGTCCAATCACAGTCACAACCTCACTCCCCTCAAAAGGCTAAGGGACCAAGCGATGCGATGTGCGATGTGCTCACGTCGCATCACGTCGTCAGCACGCCCTGGTAAAAATCGAAACGACTCAATTATTAGTGCTAAGCAGTTTATACTCGTATGGAATTATCTAGCGGCCCACAGTGATCCTGACCGTTTAGTTTTGCCACAGGTTTCGGACCAGCCTCGAGCCCTATCTCCGGCCGATGCAGTAGATCCGTCTCCTTCTCTGCTCCTGAGCTACAACCCCTCCAGACGGATGCCAGAGCATGTGGAATTTACTTGATTCGGTGGTAGCCGCAGGTGTTGACCTTGTCCGCGACGCACACGCGGACGAAGACGGCGATGAAGTAGTCGCCGCTGCACTGGAACTCATCGTCGATGGACAGCAGAGCGTCTCGCACGCCCGACTCCCTCACCAGTACGTTCTGATATGTGTCCGCCGCGCATATGTTGTGCCCGTAGTGCTTGTCCTCGCCGCCGTCGCAGTCCACAAAGATCTTCACCTCGGTGATCACGTACTTGCGCTCCTCGTTCCTGATGCGCACCGATACCAGAATCTCGGCCTCGTCGCCTTCTTTGGTCAGCTCGATCTGGAAGTCGGCAAACGCCTTGTGATCGATCTCCAGAACACCGCCGATGGACGCCTCCAGCTCCTCGCAAGAAGCACGGTGATAGTGTCCGCTGTGTTCGCGGCACGTCTCGGGGTGCGACCTCCAACCAAGCTCGTACAGGGGCTGCGAGTGGCGGCCAGTTCCGTAGACGATGAGCTCTGCGCCCTTGCAGTCTTCCTCTTTGGGCCGCTGGGGGAGATGCTTGTGTTCCCTGGACATGATGATCAGTTTCTTGACACGACACACTATAACGGGTGAGGAACTGCGTACGGTTTCTTGCACTGAGAGCAGCAGTAGCTGAGGGAGAACCAGCAGATATGATCCTTGATACCGCGGTTGTACACCTTGATCTTTTCATGGCCCCAGTGGCCGCTGATGACAGCCTCGATCTGAACGTACAGGATCCACGAGCCCTTGCCCTCGAGTGGGCAAACGTTCTTGTGCGGTCCGTCGTGGAGCATCTCATGGTAGGGGACATGGCACTTGACGGGGCCGTGGTGATGACCGGAATGGTGAGGGTAGTGATGGCCGTCATGGTAATCTCCAGCGCGGCAGTAGCCGTTCTTCAAACTGTACTTGGGCGACTTCGAGTGCGGCGGGTGGCCGGTTTGGATGTGGATCTTGACATCCTCAAACGGGAAGCCGTAGTTGTTGACGAGCTCCACGACAAACTGACCATCCTTGAAGGTGAAGTAGGCCTTGCCGATAGCCTCATGAGGCGAGCAGTGGTAGCCGTCCTTGCACAGATCCCAGCTGTGGCCGTGGCCGCCGGTGTGGGGGAAGAAGAAGGTCGACGGGTCTGGAGACCACTCGCCGGGCTTCACGGTAGAGGGGCAATACGGAGAGTAATGGTGGTAGCCCGAATGCTTGAATACCTCGAGCGGAGCCACTGCCATGGTCTCCCACGCCGCAGCCCCCGAAAGGAACAAAAGACCGGGAAGAAGACCTTTACGCATGACGAAGTTGGTCATTCTGCACCACTATGGAAGAGATGGATTTGGAATAAAGGTCCTGAAGTTGTTCAACTCCTGGGAAACGAGTGCAAGTGATTTGAGAAGGATGTAGTTGCCGGAGAATTTGACGTGGAGGCTCCCAAGGGTTCTTGTACTTCATCGTCCTGGCTGCCTCTTCTTCCTTCTCACATGAGATATGATGGTTTTCTTGACTCGATTCAAGCACGATCCTATCTCTGTTTTCCGGAAAAGGGCAAGAAAGAAGGACCCTAACCTGACATGGAGCTGAATGAGCAAAGGATGCTGTAAGCCCAAAGTAATCTGTTCGCCGTTGCCCCGAAACAGGAGGACGGGGTTGGTGCTGCCATACTCGTGAACTCTATGCGAGTGGAGCGGGAAACCAGACGCTGCGGTGATCATGGCAAGGCTTGAGGTCTGGGGCTCTGACGTACGGGGTGTCTGGAGACGGTCACCATGCGAATCCGTTGGCACAGTTGTGGCTTGCCATCGTGGAAGCGGCGCCGCGGCTCGTGCCGTTCCGAGCAAGGAAGGACTGACGACGTGGCGGAGGAACGGCATGGAGGATATGCGAGAGAACCAACGTCAAGACCACAGTGTTATCAAGCTTGTCTAGAAGCGGCTCCAATATTTTGGTGACGGGGTTTGATCCGGCCGTGGTAGGTGGTTGGACGGATCACCATCAAGATTATCGTGGACCGCCTTCACCAGGTCCCAGCCATTTCATTTCAGCAACACGCTCAGCTATTCAACTCTAATCTCTGGCTGGGACTTCCACCCGCGGTGGTATTCACCAATCATCCACTTCATCCTCTTGAAGGAATGGAGAGTTGGCATGCGGCATGCAGTCTTTGGCTTTCCATTTAGCATTGGTGGCTTGGTTGCCAGGGGGGTTGGATACGGGCCACTCACGCTATCCAAAGACCTCGACGAACTTAATTATTCATACAGCCCATGGTGTGATGGCCGTTGCTGATCCTCTAACGGACTTGGATTGGTACCGAGCAACTCGGTGATGGTTACATCATGGACGGGGTCTGGAATATCGGACAAGTCGGCGAGTCTCTCTCCCGAAACAACAGTGACCCAAGCCTTCTACGCTCCGGAGAGTCACATCAGCATCAGGATGTGCAAACGCAAACATGCAGTCTCCCCGTCGACCGAACCTGCGAGCCGCCGCGGCTCGCAATCACACGCGAAAGGGCAAAGCGTCGGCCCACGCAGAGAAGAAAGCGACAGACGCCGCAGTCCTTCGTGGCACACGCGCTGCTGCCGTGCGACGCTTGCTCGGACGGGTACACTGCCTGAAGCCTACGGGATCTGCTAACGGCCTGTCACTGCGGCCGCCGGTACCCGATGGCGGCGAGCAGATGGGGCTACATGCCGGCAGTGGGCTTTGCTTGCGTGGATGCAACCCCAGCCTCCTTGGCTTGAGCAAACGGCCATGCCCCAGAGCTACTACGCACGGGGGTCGGATTCCATGCCGCATCTGTCGCTGGTGATGAATCACTGTTGTCCGTCGACGCGTGATGGCAAGGGGCTTGGGCGGAAGGGACCTTGCAGCCCAGACATGCTGGCAGACTGCAGGTTGGGTGTGATGGTTGGGGATGAAAGGGGTGGGCATTTCCGATGATGGGTTCAGATGCCGGATCAGGCATGTCATCGAGGTCTGCCTGGTGTCTGATGTTGCTGATGGATCGGCAAGCATTTCCAGAAGCATGTTCGTAGTCATGCATGCTGGGACACTCACTGTGGGAATCCGATTCCGCTACAGTTGGGACCTCTTTTCACTGCATTGTCTATAGGGAAGGGCACCACCCACAGATTGTGTATACAGTCCCGTTTGCTGCTTTCAACATGAGCCTACGGGGTATGTACGAGACAAAGTACAGCATCTCTAGCTGACGAAAGATCAAGACCAACAGACAGAAGATAGGGGATACAACGGCGACCTTCAAGCGTGTCAAGTCTCGCATGATATTGGATATCCTTGCTTTCAGCCTGTCCGGCATTGCCTCCTTTGCTTTCGACTTCAATGACGTCTCTAGCGTTCTGGGAAAGAGAAGATGGCCTGAACATTGCCTGAGAGCCCAGCCATGGTCTAGCTAGCGGTCAGCCCTACAGGAAAAAGGGGGCCACGGGGGCCGAAGGGGTGCTTGTGCCAAGCCCGTCTTCGCTTGTCGTTGCCGACCGCGGGCCGGCTCGCAGCATCGTCACCTGTGCACGTCTGGAACCTTGTGCCTGCTGTCTTCCTTCCCCCCCCCCCCCCCCTCCCCCTTTTTACCAGTCTTTTCAGCTTGTCTGTTCCGCCTAGCCTAGGCCCCTGGCTGAGATCAGTTGTTGCCGTGTTAGTGAAAAAAAAAAGCCCCTCTCATACTTCCCTGGTCGTGCTCGTCTGAGCTTTTGTTCATCACCGGGCGGACGTCGTTCAAGGTCTTGTTTGGCAGAGAGTGGTGATTCACACTGCCTCAGTCCCCTTTGTCCAACAAGGAAACTCGAGATACCCGCGTGACAGAGTCGCCACTGTCCAGCCTCTCCTTGGTCTTATTGGAATCCCTTATTCGTGCCCATACCTGTCCTCCCATACCCCCCCTCTCTCCCACGTCTTGCACACACGTTTCCTCCTTCTCGTCGATCCTCTCCCAGTCCCCTTTTTTCCCTCACGCTAGATTTCTCGTCATCATGAAGGTGGCTGTCGTCGGCGGCGGTCCTGCTGGACTTGCCACACTTAAGTTCCTAGTCACCGCACACCGGTACTTCCCGATCCCACCCGTTGAGGCGCGTCTTTTCGAGGCGGAGGCTGAAATTGGCGGCACCTTCGTCTATCGTGTGTATGAAGACGCCGAGGTAAGTTCTCTATTGCGGACATTCGCACGCTGTCCATCAACGTCACATCACATCATCCAGCCTTCTGCGTCAGGAAGCGCTGATATTGGGGAAACAGCTAGTCTCGTCCAAGTATCTGACGGCCTTTTCTGATTTTCGACTACCGGAAGAGGCACCCGACTTCCTGACTCCAAAGCAATATGTCGACTACCTCCAGGCATATGTTGCTGCTTTCGGCTTGGACCACTTCATTGAGTGCCAGACGCGTGTATGTCATGTTCGACGGGGTTCCGACGGCGAGGGCCACGTCATCTCCATTGCCAAGTCAGGTAGCGATGTGGTCGAATGGCGATGCGACGCCATTGCAGTCTGCTCTGGTCTCAACGGAACCCCCCGGATGCCCGAGATCAAGGGTCTTGAGCGGGTTCCTATTGTGTTGCACTCCTCCAAGGTCAAGTCCCGCGAGCAGTTCGGTAAAGACGCTGATGTCGTCGTTCTCGGGGTAGGCGAGACGTCCATGGACTTGGCTCACCTGGCTGTTACGTCCCCTACCAAGTCAGTCACAGTGTGCCATCGGGATGGCTTTTTCTGCGGACCAAAGGTGTCATGTCTTTCGTCCCTTTGTCATCGTTATGGGCCTGCTGACGAAGCTTGAAGATAGTGCCGGTCCCTGCGAAGGGTGGCCAGGCACCTGCTAGCCTCAAGAACAAACCAGTCGATACGTCTGTGTGTAGTCTGTTTGACACGGCTTACACGCACCCCGTGCTGCAAAAGAGTCCGCTCCCTTGGTTTGTGTATGACCGATGGGTCAAGGGCATCCACTGGAGTATCTCAGGGACTGAAGAGGGCCCTGACCAATGGGTTGGCCACATGAGCAGCGCTCGCAAGAACCTCGACTCAAGTACGTATCACCAGAGTCCTAGACGCGGAGGGTGACTCTAACCCGTGCCAGTCTTCCTTTGCAAGTCAAATCGGGCGCTGCCGTACATGAGTGCTGGCCATCGATCTGAATCATGGCTGAACCGTAAACGATCATCTTTTCTGAATGTCCCTCTTACGGACACCCAGGGCAGGAAGATTGACGTGGTGAGGTGGCCGACGCACGTGGACAAGGACGGGTTCATGTACTTTGCGGAACCTGAGCCTGGTGAGCCATCGATACCCGATGGCCGGGTGAAGCCAGGTGTGTTGGTATATGCCACAGGCTACAGCAGCGAGTTCTCCTTTCTCAACGCGGACTATCCCAAGCTAGCTCACGCCAACATTCGAGGTATCTACAAGGACAAGGACACCTCCATAGGCTACATCGGCTTCGTCCGCCCAAGCATCGGTAAATTGTTCCCGTTCTTCAACTCGCTCTGCTGGCTAACGAACTTGGACAGGTGCAATCCCTCCACTGGCAGAGCTACAGGCACAGCTCTGGATCCTCCGTCTCCTGCAACACGAGTTTCCCGCCCAGATGCCCCAGGGCAGAGACCCCAACGCCCTCGCCAGCTACGAGCTGGACTACAAGATGCACCCCCGCGCAGGCTACGACCTCTTCGCAACCAAGCGAGCCGTCGACCACGAAAGCTACGCATACCAACTGGCGCTGGACATCGGCTCGGCGCCTACAATCACCTACGTCGCCTCCCAGGGGTGGAAGCTCTTCTTTACCTGGGCCTTTGGGTCCAACTTCAACCCCAAGTTTCGGCTGGTCGGTCCGTGGAAGTGGGAGCGCGGTGCGGCAGACATCATGACGCATGAGCTGTATCATGTGGTGAGGCAGACGGGCGGTCTCGTTTGTGAGTCTAGCGATCCCGCCTTGAATGGATAGACTTTGCTGACATTGGGGGGCAATAGACATTACGACGTATACGGTTCTTCCGTTTCTACTTTTCGGGACCATAAGCATCAGCCTGTACGCTTTCTTCGGAGTCCTGGATGTGCTCACCTCCGTGGCGGCGTCGTTCCGTGGGCTATCAGGTGTTGATGTTAAGGGCAAGCAGCGGATGAAATAAGACCGGAACAGTTGTGGTACACCTGGTCTTGAGGGGTAATTGCATTGCACTCGTTGCTTGCGAGCATGAAACAAACAGGCCCATACTCTGTAACCCATGTCGGTCAGGTGCGATGCTCGAGATTTAATATGGACAGGCGTAACTCCAAGTCTATTAATGAAATGGCAAAGTCAACTATTATACACAACCCATCTAGGGATTTCTCCAGTCTGCCCACTCTAAGCGCTAGTCTAGGCAAAACGACCAGACTCGGTATTCCCTCGGTGAGCCGCGTCCGGAACCACCAAGCGTTCGTCATGTCGAGGTTGGGAGGATGTGGAAGATGCCTCGACAGGTCCAGCTCTTGGGCGCTGCGAGACGACCTTTCCAAGTCTCCGATTCGTTGATTCTCCGTCTCAAAATATATCCCCCTCTTCCCCTGCCTCTGCACACCGACTAGCCAAATGTGCTCAACGCATTTATTTGGCAATCTCAACACCACCGGTGGCACCTGTGTCGTGTTAGCGTGTTTCTGATGACCTTCCAGTAGGGGTGTAAACGTACCGAGAGCCTTCTTGAGGTCACCGTAGATGGCGAACTGACCAGCGGTCAGGGTACCAACCATGAAGAGACGGGCACCGATACCGCTGTAGGAGCCGCGGAGGCCGAGCTCGCGGGCAATCTTGATGAGACGGCTGGTGGTGCCTTCACCGGGCAGGCCCTTGGTCTTGTTGATCTTGGAGAGCATGGTGTCGGCAGGCTGGGAGACGATGGCGGCGGCGAAACCAGCAATCAGACCAGAGCCCAGGTTGACGGCAGTCTGGGCGCCGTCGGTGAGGTCCTTCTTGGGGAAGGAACGGAAGATGGACTCGGAGACCTTCTCGAAGACGACGAACTTGGCCATGGTGTAGGGGATCCTGAATCGCGTTAGTACCCCTTGAGCAAAATTCCGTCAGGGTGGATATGAACTTACTGCTTGAACAGGATGGGTCCAAAACCAGCGTAAAAGGCACCAACACCCTCGTTCTTGAGCATCTTGGTGAAACCACCAACGAGACCGTTGGCGTAGGTGGGCTCAGAGACGAGACGGATACGAGTGGCCTCAAGGGGGCACAGGGCGATGTCGGCAAAGAACTCGGCGGCAGCCGAGGAAGCCAGGTACACAGCGGTGCGGTTGTTGGAGGCAGCCTCGTAACCGACCAGGTTAATGGACTGCTGCTTGAAGAACTCATAACCTCCGAACTTGAAGGCACCTTGAAGGAAGTATCCGGCGAAGGTAGGGCCAATGCCGGTCAGCAGGGCGCCGGCACCCTCGTTTTGGATGACCTGGCGGAAAGAGCCGATCATGCCACGGTTGTAGGTGGCGGGGTCGAGCTGGATACGGGTCTTGACGCTGAAGGGTACATGTTAGCGAAACAAGTTCAGGGATTTTCATCAATTGTCAACGGCTTCTTCAATTGGCACTGGTCGGCTACGCTCGGAGCATTGCGCAAGTTATGTGCCCGAGGCCTTCAATTGCCGCCCACGACCAGAACCACAAAGCCGGCAACGCAAGCAAGATGCGAAGAGAGAAAACGTACACATCGACGGGAGTGAGAGCACCGTGGGTGACAGAGCAGCAGACGGCGCCGGCGAGAGCGAAGCGGGAGTACAGAGCCAGACCGGAGGGCTTGGTAGGGTCAGCGGCCTTGGCCGTCTGAACGACGGCATCGAGCTTGGCCGAGCCGGTGGACTGAGCAGGAGCAGACATGATGGCTGTGCGTGTCCGTAGGACGAGAAGCAGGATAGAGTGGAGGGGGGGGAGGACGAAAGCAAAGCCTGGTGAAAGGACGAGGCTTTAGGTGGTGATGATGGGAAGGGAGAGGGAGAGGAAGGGGAGGAAAAAAAATTGTTGTTTGAGGTCTTTTTTCCCGCCGCTCCCTATCGGCGGCGCGCTATGATTGCCGATGGCTGGGATGGGTGCAGTGCAGTGGCCGCACCGGGTAAGCTAGGGTCAAGGGACGCCTGAACAGCCAATCGAAAGGGGGCTGAAAGGCTCGGGATTTCTCGGGCAATTTGCGCCGACGAACCGTGACACCGTGTTTGAGCATGGTATACACTGTGGTGACCGCGGCCATTTGTGGCTGATGACAAAAGGCATTTCAAGTGTGCTTGTTGCCAAATGTAGTCAATCTGACTGACAAATGTGCTGTTGTCTGGAGTAGTTCTAGACTGATCACCGTCAAACTCTCGTTCTCAACCTCAAGTCGCTAAGCCACCACCACTTGCAATTTCCAGTTCGAATGACAACAATAGATATGCTGCTGTGTCAAGGCACCATGGTCAATTGGAAATGGAAAATATCATACGGCATTTCATAGCCACCTGTTCCATTCTGCTATCCCAGATGATCCCGGGTGTACTGGCTCTTGAAACTCGAGGAGCAGAAAAAAGGAACTGGAAAAAATGCTCATGATAGCACACTCAATCATCGTGAATGGCTTCAATTCTGCATGGTCTTGACTGACATAATTGTGCCAAGCCGCACTGTACCTTACACAGTTGCATCACTGTGGGTCCCAGGTCCACCATTCACCAGCCGGCCTTGGTCAACGTGCTTTTCTTGCTCTGCTGCGCAATCCCGGCTGCTATCCGTTGCGAGACATTGAAATCTCCCTTTGCTGTTTAAAGAACGTGGCTCGCGGCTGCTACGCGAGCTGGCTTTGACGCGATGCCGCAGCGACGCAATGGCGAGATTCACCAAGCCGTGACGCTGCGTGACCCTGAACCGGGACTGGCGGTAGATAACCAAGGAAACGCACAGTAGCTTGGCAGACAACTCGATGATAATATCCGCCTCGATAAAGTCCGCTAACTCCTGGTGCTCTCGATCGCCGGCGCAGCGGAAGGCTCTGCTTCCACAGGCGGCAGACAGGGCTCCGCCGGCTTGAGTCGGGATACAATGGCAGGCCTGATGACTGTCGCCGCGTGCAAGCCCAGCATTGCCTTATTTCTACATCTTCGCGGCTAGTCCTTCGAGCCAATTTGGGACACTTTTTGACGCGCTCTGCCGCTGTCAGGCAGTGCAGTGCACATGGCAAGAGTGGAGTTCTGTGGCGGCAACATTGAGAGGTCAGCACGTTTGTTCTGGTCGCCACCATAGACAACCTACGACCAACTAGTTACCTTACAACAGACGACATCGCCCACCTCACCTGAAACAACCTGAAGTACAACAGTCATCTTCAGGCGACTACGTTGAAAGCGTTGAGCCAATGCGAATATCAATATTTTTCCTTGCTACCAGATTTAACTCCACATAATATCAGCAGCCCGTCGTGTAGTCAGCCTCCTTATCGTACATTGTTACCAAAAATATGCCGTTGCCGTTGCCGTTGGCTCTTCTCCATACGCTACAGCTACCCGAGAGGGGAAGAAAGAGAGACGATGTATGGTAAAGGAATAGCGTGTGATCCAGGCTACCCCAATGTTGAGGCTCTGCAGCGAATGCGACCCCATCGTCTGCTTCATCTACCCTGACTGCGTCCCTGGTTGGTGGAGCCGTACGATCCAAACTGGACGTTGAACTGGGCAAGGGCATCTTGGGCGCTCGAGCGAGGACCCGGAGTCGTTGGTCCACTGTAGAACGCTTCCGTTCTGTTGGAAGTGTCGGCAGCCCAATTGTCCAGCATCGGCTTCTCCTTGGTGGGTGCAGTGGTCGAGCCACGCTTGCCGCTGCCGGTGCTGGTGAATGCTTAGCATGATGCTTGGACGAGGTAGTTGGGACTTACCTGTGAGGCATGATTCTTGGGGAACTACTTGGAATTTTGACCAAAGTTTGAACTTAAGGTATGAAGAGAGTAGAAATATTGCGTTTCGATGTTGAGAGTATTGTCTGAAGGCGATGATACTGAAGACATCAACCGCCAAACGGGAGCAACATCAATCATTTATACATCATGGCGGGCTTGCTTGAGAGCAGCATCAGGCTACACCTGTATCTAAATTCATTGCTCGTTGCAGACATGAAAGAAGCGCATGCGCCTTGTTTGAGCCGCCGGTGTGTCTGCGCAAGTGTAATTGTAGAAACACCATCTCGTTGTGGCCGCCTTCAACGATATCTCTAAATGCGCAAAGTGGTCCCTCCCCCGTCGCCGATCTGCGGTATACCCCCAAGGCTCCAAGGTATCCCTTTACGATATGACGGCGACCGAAGCGGAATTCGGCTGGGCTGTGTGCAGCCGAGCGTCTCTGCCAGCAAAAGCGAAGTGCATGACCGGGGGTCTGAGGAGAAGAGTAAATCTGAAAACGAAGCTTTCACAGGGTCAGGCTATCACGCAACTGCGTGGATCCACAATGCAGGAATGTATTTTGTCTGGGTTATTCCTTGGCCGACACGACGATTGGTTCCCGATTAGCTACCCTGTTCAACGAGGCGAAGCGCTGCACAAAATCTCCCAGCCGCCATAATGCCCCGAAACGGTATTGGGCATCTTTTTGGGGGTTTCATTGTGTTGGTTGCTGCAAAGCTGCGGCGTCGACCTGGGGTGTTCGTATTCCGTGTCGGCCACCGTCAAATGATTGCTACCACGGCGTCGCATCGCCGACGGGAAGTCCCTGCTAGCTGTGCTATGGCACGTGGTGGCCCAGCGGAAACTCTGTAATCTACGGAATATTCCATTTCTCACCCATGCGGGGGGAATGAACCAACAGTAAACTGGACAATTTCTGACTCACTTGACCTCGAATTACTCCGCAAACTTGAGAGAACCCGAACTCAAAGGCCGGGATCAAATCCACGTCTTGGAAGTGAGAATATACAGTTTAGTACATCAACAAGGAGGTTGTACCAAGCATACATGCTAACCCTAGCGCATGTATGGGCCCAAATCAGAATCTGACTCCTCCTGGGTTCGCATCGTGAAACAGACGTAACAAGGTGCCGACTACAACCCTCCATCCACGTGCAGATCTCTATCGCAGAATAGCAAGATTCCAACGACCCCTGCATAACGAACATGCAACTTGAGCTTCTTTTACGCTTCGGTTTCCATTCATATATTGTATTTCGTGCGGGACGAAAAGGCAGAAATCATGTCAGCCCTCGGCGTGGCCGGATCATACCGCACCGCATGTCTTGGAGCCCCTGAACGACAACCGCGGTAACCAATGACGTTTGTACTGGTGCATCACACTTCGTTGATTACAGCGATGCAGGCTCGCAGTGAAAGGACGATGATTGCAAGGCTGAAACATGGCCCCTCTTACACCTGCATACGCGGATGATGTGCAGCTAGCGATATCCATCAACACGATGTGGGCTCAGTCGTCATCTTACCCTATACATGCAACTCAGTGACGCGGCGATGGATACAAGATGAAAAGAATGCGAATGAAAAGTTTTAATTTTAAGTATCAGCATATCAGCTTACAACGCCAGCCTGAACCTGAGCAGGATTGATACGCCTTTGCGAACCATGTTTATTCTAATCATTCCATGTACACAAAAAAAAAAAAAAAAAAAAAAAGATTCGTTGATCAACGTACAAAGAAAGGTCCTTCGTCTAGAGGACGTTTCCGTCCCGCTATCGTGAGGGCCAAGACGGAGATGGAGTGGACTTATTGCATTGATCGTTTCAAGCCCGTCGGCCGAGTATTTCCAGGCGTACTTCCGCAAAATCGAGCGGGATTCGGCCTATGATAGTTTCAATTCCATGCCCCGTGAGTTCAATATTATCCGACATAATACTCAACCTTGCAACGCAGAATGATGAGCACCAGAGGACGGATCGTAGACAGCTACACGAATACGCTCAGCTTACAATTGGACTTGATTCTACTGGATGCCGCAATTCTGGGGTGATGGCAGCCTGAGGCGCCGCCGCACATTCGTCTCCAGATGCCCTCGATCTACATGTCGATGGGAACGGCCCGCTTAAGTAACCAAGTGCTCGCATCAGCCGTCGTACAGCAGGATGCGCGCTACCCAGTGACGTCGGAACTGAGAGAGTTTGAGGTCCACCACCGCCATACCAAAACCACGAGGACACTTACGCAGTGACAATTACGGATACACAGCCTTGCGGATACCGCTAGATTCAATGACTTCACGAGTGCTGCTCTTTGACATGACAAGCGGCTCTGCCAGATATTAACTGCGGGAACCGCAATCACGGTACAGTACTAGTGCCCTGGAATCAGAATCCCCGCCGCTTGGTCCGGAGTACACGATCGGAGAGGCCCATCTGCTCATGATCATGATATCATCGTGGAAGGTAGTCGAAGTCTCGTATGGAGACGAGTTCTCCAGAGAAAGTGGCCGTGAGTCATGGTTCTCGTACCGGGTGCCGGCTCATCGGCAACATTAGCAGCAGCGGAGCTTGAAAAGGCACCAACCCGGGCGATCATGAGATCTTTTACAAACCTCGCAATATGGAGCCGAGACGAAGCCGTCCATGATCATCGAGCCAAGCCCAGTAGCTCATGGCCTATTCATCGTTTCTGTCTTACTATTGACAACTCACAAAAACCAAAGGGACAACGGTGGAGTAAGCCCAGCTGCCAGTCAATAGTCAAAGGAGGTTGCATTGTGGCTTCTGTAAATACGGGCTCAAGAGCAAATTGGAATGCCCGAGCACCTCAAGCCCACCATGTTTATCCTAAGAATAGGTCGGTGCGCTGGAGCAACACTCCACCGGCCCGGCCTAGAGCCAAGGGCATCGTGGAGGTGTCTTCGAGGCTGGTGGTGCGAGTGGCTAGTTGGCACATGCAACTAAGCATACCTAATGCATCACAGCGTGCAACCCGGTTTGCCTTCTCGGTCCTTCGGGTAGGGCATGATGTTTGCCCAAAGACTTGCGAGGCAAGTGAAGCCAAGTCCGGATCCATCGGCTGACTGACATGTGCAGAAGCAGGATGTGTGTCGTCTGGTTTGTTTGCGAGTGGGTGGAGCGGGGTGGGCCTGCGACCTCGTATCGGCAGGGAGCATCAAGCTGAACGATGCAGTCCTTAGGTTGTGGTGTTGTTCTTGCATCATCGCTGAGCAAAGAACTCGTCGCCAACGCTCTGCCAGCTAGCTTCTGCTCGCGGCGTTTGTTGCTTGTTTGGATGCATTTTGCTGTAAGCGATTGCTTTTGATGCTAGCGGGGGTTAGCTGGGTTGACGGGACATGCTGCCCTTGCGTCCGTCTGGGCAAAACAAAACAAAAAGACCAGTACCATCCGTATAACACAGGTAATATTGTGATTCAATACAGGGATGATGTATTGCGGACGGGAGTTGAGAACAACAGGCCTGTCATGCCGTGCGCCTATACGCGGGAGGTTGGTGCCGTGCCGTCCAGGGTTGACAATGAGATGAGAGGGGACAGCACAAAGAAGCAAGCAACTCTCATTCCCAAAATGTAACGTTGTGTACCTCAAAAGATGTGAGAATACCAAGACGAGCAAAGGTACCAGTTGTCTACGTATGCATCTCAGTCGAACGAGGTGGCTCACAAGTCCCCGGGAAAAACTACTCTCTGCCGCTGTGCCTTACGTACCTCCCTACAGCATGATTCAGGTGATATTGAGTCGACATCTGCATCTTCTTTGTCTTTAGGCGCTGATGAGACGGTGTGTTGGCGCCTGGTGGTGATGAGGGCTGGCACGCGGGGAAGGCGCGGCCTAAACTAACGAGTTGTTGGCGGAAACTGGGAAAGACACGAGGGAGAAACGTGAGGTATTCTCAGGTGAGCCCTAGAAGCCCACATCGTACGTCACAAACCTCCCTGAACTTGCCACCAAAACGACCAGAGAGAGGTTGCGCCAACGACAACTTTACCCAGACGAGCGTTAGGTTCAACGGCTTCTCATATCGTTGAACTAAGGCCTAGGGTTTTTATTCTGTCGCTTGCCACCGTTACCAGCGAGATGAGATACAACGTACTTCGTACTGTACGATATATCCCACATACTGGGGCTACCAGTCAATGCTACCTGCGCTAGGCACGCACGGAGCCTGGAGCTGTACGGTGACAGTGAAGGGATACGAAGTTGAAAAAGTTCGGCGGCAATATCAATGACAGCAAAGCACCGGCAAGCAAAAAGTGCATGTGCAGGCGGTTACGTACGATTGCCTGTTCAGGATAGGCTGGATGGGCCCTCGAGAGAGATGAGCAGGGTTGATGGATGCAGGCCGTAAGGGGGAACCGAGGCCTCATTGGACGAACCGCTGGATCCAGCAAGGAGTCCATCACCGTGCGGTCCGCAACGGCGCAGTATCCACGATAAATTTTCCCTGCTTTTGCTGGCGGCTCATTGGCTGGCCCGCGCGAAGAGCCTGGGATGGACGGTAGGCATCGAACCGAGGGCGACCCATTCTAGCGTGCGGAATCTCGCTAGGCTCTGCTGGCAGTTGGGAAAAAGCCTGCTGGGGTGGAAAAGGGATACGAAGCGACAGCGTCCCAGCTCGGCGGACAAGATGCTAACAATATCTCTATGCCACCTGCCGTCTGGCCGAGCTGGGATGAGATGAAGACGGAGCCTTGGCCGACTCACGGTTCACCAGAAGGATTGTGGAAATGAGGAAACGCATGCGCACAGATCATGGACGGCCACCAAACAAAAGTCTTGGGAAGGAGGACAGAGGAGGACGATGAGCCAGCCCTCTCGTCATTGGGACGAACAGCATCCCAAAAGCCCTTGACGGCTCCCAAAGCGATGTGGTGAAACTTCGGCGGCTGCGCTAAGGACTGTTAGTCAGGGGTCCCCTGAACGGGGGCACATGGTTGCCCCCCGCCGGCACTCCCCAATCATGCGGCGGGCCACACCACCAACCCAAGACCTCGCCAAAGCCTAGGACCGCCCCATGTTATTTACGGCAACGCGCAGCAACAGAGTCTGTCCTCGTATCCATGGAGCCCCCAAAGAGGGGGGGGGGCCTCCGGTTCTTCTAGGGAAAAAAGAAAACGCCAAGAGACAGGGGTTCATCATCTCCGTTGCGGTGGAGCATGGACCTGAACTTCCGCGCCGTGCCCACATGGACCAAGGGCAAGCCCCATGCCATGCCATGCCATGCCACGCCATGCCAGGAAACCAGGCAAGGAGGGATCGGATGGCTGGACTGTCACCACATACGAGATGGTCTGTTAAAAAGGATCTCGGGGAACGCCTCGTCTCTTGTCTCTCGGCCTCTCTCTTCCCCTCCTCACCACCAGTCTCTCGCTTCAGTCGGTGTAGTCATTCGCTTTTCGTTCGCTTCCACGCCTCTGTGTGTTAGTATCTAAAGAAAGTTTCACTCGCTTCGACTTTCTGTATACCACGGCAACGAATCAGCAGTACTTTCGTTTACCAGTCTGAAACGCCAACATGAAGGGCGCCTTCATCCTCTCGGCCATGGCCGCCGGCCTCGTCGCCGCCAATGAGTATCCCGACTGTGAGGCCGATAACTGCTACCGCGCTCTCCTCAACGAGCGTCACCAGGAGCAGGCCACCGGCTTCTGCTTCGAGTTCCTCGCTGGCACCACCACCGCCTTCGCCGCCGTTCCTACTCCCTTCGCCAACTGCCAGAATGTCGATCGTGCCAGCTCGGCCTGCTCGTGCATCACTTACACGGCCACTCACGTCACCTCGGTCCCCGTGACGACCACTTCAGTGCCTCATGAGACCACGACGACAACTCCCTGTGAGACTACCTCCTCGGACATCCCCGTTCCTCCCACTACCACTTCGTCCGAGGCTGTCGTGACGACTACGTCGTCCGCTGAGGAGACCACCTCCACCCCCTGTGAGACCGAGACCACGTCCGAGGCCGTCATCACCACCACGAGCTCTGCTGAGGAGACTACTTCCACTCCTTGCGAGACCGAGACCACCACTTCATCCGAGGCTGTTGTCACTACCACCAGCTCTGCCGAGGAGACCACTTCCACCCCTTGCGAGACTGAGACCACGACCTCGTCCGAGGCCGTCGTGACCACCACCAGCTCTGCCGAGGAGACCACCTCGACTCCTTGCGAGACCGAGACCACCACCTCGTCTGAGGCTGTCGTCACCACCACCAGCTCGGCTGAGGAGACTACTTCCACCCCCTGCGAGACTGAGTCTTCAACCACTTCTCAGCACGAGGAGACCACTACCTCTTCCGAGGCTGTCGTGACCACTACCAGCTCGGCCGAGGAGACTACCTCTACCCCTTGTGAAACTGAGACCACCACCTCGTCTGAGGCTGTTGTCACCACCACCAGCTCAGCTGAGGAGACTACTTCCACTCCTTGCGAGACTGAGTCCTCCACCACGTCCATGCATGAGGAGACCACCACCTCGTCTGAGGCTGTTGTGACCACCACTAGCTCTGCCGAGGAAACCACTTCCACTCCTTGCGAGACGGAGACCAGCACCATGCACACCAAGACCACTGAGTCTTCCGAGGCCCCTGGTACTACCACTTCTGCTACCAAGACTCACGAGACTTCTGAGGCTCCTGGCACCACCACCTCGTCTGCTGAGGAGACCACCTCCACTCCTTGCGAGACGGAGACCAGCACCATGCACACCAAGACCACTGAGTCTTCCGAGGCCCCCGGTACCACCACTTCTGCTACCAAGACCCACGAGACTTCTGAGGCTCCTGGCACCACCACTTCATCTGCTGAGGAGACCACCTCCACTCCTTGCGAGACGGAGACCAGCACCATGCACACCAAGACCACTGAGTCTTCCGAGGCCCCTGGTACCACCACTTCTGCTACTAAGACCCACGAGACTTCTGAGGCTCCTGGCACCACCACCTCGTCTGCTGAGGAGACCACCTCCACTCCTTGCGAGACGGAGACCAGCACCATGCACACCAAGACCACTGAGTCTTCCGAGGCCCCTGGTACTACCACTGTGACCAAGACCCACGAGACTTCCGAGGCACCCGGCACCACCACTGTTACCAAGACCCACGAGTCCTCTGAACTCCCTGGTACCACCACTTCTGAGGAAATGACCACCTCCACCGTCTACACCACCAGCATTCGTACCATCACCTCGTGCGCTCCTGATGTCCCCGACTGCCCCGGCACCCCTACCGTCACCACCGAGACTATCCCCATCTCCACCACCATCTGCCCGGTTGAGCCTACCACCACCACTACCGCGACCACCACCCGCATCAGGACCATCACCATCTGCCCTCCCAGCAACCCTCACTGCAACGAGGAGCCCTCGGTCCCGACTGAGACGCCCGTGGTTCCCGAGGTCCCTGAGGTTCCTCCCACTCACACTCCCGAGGTTCCCGAAGTCCCTCCCACTCACGTTCCTGAGGTTCCCGAGGCTCCTACCAGCCACGTCCCTGAGGTCCCTGAGGTCCCCACTACTCACGTTCCCGTGCCTCCCACCCAAACTTTCATTACCAGCACCGTCTCGCCCTCGGTTGGCCTGCCTCCCTCCAGCCAGAGCTCTGCCGTCACGCCTCCGTCTCCCACTGGCGAGGTGCCCCCGCCCGTTGAGTCCATTCCCATCCCCGCTTCCGCCGGTCGTGTTGCCGGCAATGCGGGCATGGCTTTGGTCGCTGTCGCCGCCGCGGTCATGCTGCTTTAAACATAAATCATGGAAACAAAGAAAATGATGTCATTTTTTCATATTTGGGTTGGGGTGGTACACACATGGCTGCNATGGCTGCTTTTTTTTTTTTTTTTTTTTTTTTTTTTTTTTTTTAATTTCTTAATCTTCTCTTGTATATATGATGAACTTAGGACGACACGTCATGATGCCTACGGGCATACCAAATTTTTTCCTAGAGTCAATGCAAACAAACAAACTTATCCCAATGAACCTTGCCCCTACGCTTCACATGAATGTCTTTTGGTGCCCATTCGGCAAATTGTCGTTTTGTTGCAATCATCCTGATATAAGCTAACTAACGTGCGGGGATGACCGAATGCCTGGATTTGGAGGCAGGGTTGCTAGATTTGTTTTTGGTCTCGGCTAGGCTTGCCAACGTTCTAGATGTGCCCACTGGCCAATATCCGGCCGGAGAAAAAGTGACGAATCCTGTCAAATGTGGATGGTTGAGGAGGTTGGCACCCGTATGTGCGAGAACGAGGAGGAGGCGGTGCAATCATGGGGCTGTGGCGCGTCCACCTTATCATTGGTGCTCATGGAATGCTGAGACACGAGCATGTGGAATGGTTGCCTACCATCACGTGGGAGCGCACTCGACAGCAGGCATTGTTGGTTCACTGGAAATGCACCGTAACCGGGTTCGAAGATTTTGCTGGCTGGTTGAGTTGGTTTGGATGATCGGCTTGACCTGCACATCATTTCAGGCGTCCGGGTTTCCAGGATTGATCGGCCGGGACTAAGAGATCTGACTCCGTAATTAATCCAGATATGCGAAAGCGATCGTCATTTCCTTAGATTGGTTCCCAAAGTGCGGCTAGGCTGGAGGTTGAAGGCGTGGGGTGTCCTGACTTGGGCGGAAACTGATTGGAACACCACTGTAGCTTTTCTCATCGTGTCAGTCGTGGCTCTCCTCTTCGCATGTCATGTAGCTGGTATCGGTTGTTTCGGTCACTCGGTGACATCACTGGCAAATTGCACCGTGACAGGCGTTTTCTGACCAAGAAGTTGCTCTGGTATTGCGTTGTGTGACGAAATCCGTCAGTCAAACGGAAGGAGGCTGTGCATGCACGCCTGCCTCAGTGTGGCGCATTTGTGCACGAGGCTGTGGGAAGGGAGGAGGGGCAGTCAATTGTTCTCCGCCACAATGCCTGACCTCGACAGGTACCTTAGGTTCTGCTGCGTCTTTTGTACAGTTGGTCCCGGCGCACGTCCTGGGACTCGAATGCCCGCGTCCCCCAGTCGATCGTCATGAACCAATGACCCGGCGTCCGTGGTCGAAACGTACCTTGGCGCCAACGGTGGCCTCGACCACAAGACGGCTGGTCCCAGCAACGTGTAAGATCTGGCGGCTGACGCCGGTAGCGCCAGCGGGCCGCCTGTCACATTGCGGCTATTGGACGCCTGATGGACGCCTCGGACCCTGTGTGTCGGTCCATGGGCGTCAAAGCTGGCATGGAACGTGGTGATCGTGATCAGGAACATTGATCATGCATGTCTCGCTACAAGCACTAGTGGACCACTATCAACTCCGTTGAGATGCTAACGTATGGATGATGGAGTACGTAGACCAACAGGAACCTCGACATGTCCTGCTCGAGATTAGCCAGTCGAGGATCTAGGACTCGCCCAGGACTCGCCCAGGACAGTGTCCCGGAGAGCCGCACGCTGATCATCTCTCAATCATGAAGGACTTACCGCACAAAGAGGCGGTAGGCATACCTGCTGGCGCACTGACAGAGTGAAGCGCGCCTGTTCTTCTGCCCAAGGCCCGGAGCTCGACAGCCAATCGAGCGTTGCTCCGCCCCATCCGAGAGGGGCTGCAGCGATTTTCCAGCACACCATCGGCAGCACTATTTACATTTGAGCTGAGCGGAACGAATTGCCAGCATTTGTGCTTGTTTTCATGAGTCGAACCATGAATTCTAGTGCCCAAAGTTCCCGGCACTGGCTGGTCAAGTCGAGGGGCTCAACGGAACCTTCTCTGAGGCTCAGGGATCAGTGCTTATTTTCACAGCTGCTTCAATATTAGAGCTATTTTGGGAGTATCTTACCATGGAGGAATTCCTGACATGGATGAACTGGGAGCGGCGCAACAGGGATACACCAGGGATGCAGCCCACTAGTCTGCCCAATGCTGATGGTCTCTTCCCACACTCGAGCACCACGCGCAACTGCGGAGCTCAATGTTGCACAGCGTCAAGCTGGAAGAGGGAACAAGGGTTGGCGGGGACTCTTCCCGGGGTGGCAGAGCAGTGCCTCCAGTCGACGGCCTGTTCCATCGTCCCTGTCCCGGTCGCAGCAGGTCACCGACGGGTCCCAAAGATCGGCCTCCTTGTTCATGGCCCCTCGGAAGAACAGCCCGTGACCTTGCAGGCTCGTTTGCATTGCAACCCACTGCGAACCACAGCCTGATCGCGCCGCACCCCAGAGGCCCTTCCTTTAAATACGGCTTCGGCCCCAGGTTGCGCCAGATGTTATACATAGCTGGGTCTCACCAGCCCGACACGCATGGGGTTGTTCCTCGAACCACTTGACCATCGCAACTCTCTTCCAGCTTCACAACTCGCAATCATGGCTTGCCAACGCCCAGCCCTCCCCACGCTGGCGATCCCTGACAACGACGTCGTCAATGCCGGCTCGCCCTCTGGCAACAGCAGCACCACCCAGACAGGTCGTCCCTCGCTATGGAAGGCCTCGGCTCAGCGCAAGATGGCTCGTTTATACGTTTACACCACTCTACCTCTGGATAAGATCCTTGAAGTGGTCAATGTAACTTCGCCTGCCGAAGCAGTTCCCGGGTGCGTGGGCTTGGTGCTCTTGGGTGCGCAGGTGCTAACAGCGCGTAGGAAGGACTCGGCCAACAAGAAATTGAATGCAAACCTCGACAAAGAGCCGCGATGGCTGCATCCGAGATCGAATACCGACATGGGCCGCCGCATCACTGAACTGTCACACTCGCCAACTCGATCTCCAGTCTTTGCCAGTTCCACATTCGGTCGCCCGAAAGCCAAATCTGAACCCTTGCGAATGGGGCCGTACGCCGCCTTGGACAACGCACCCGGACCAGGTCTTACAGCTCCTTTTGCGAACTGGGCGGCTTCGTCCCCAGGCTCGACCCTGTACGGCAACGATGCCTTCACCGACGACACTGCGTTTTCCCACGGACCAGCGCAGGCTTCCTGCGGCAACGGGGCCCCCCCAACAAATGGCCGCGGTTTCGCCAGAAGGACTGGGAGTGGTACAGATACGTTGTTCGAAGCATTTCTCCGCCGTACGACCCATTTGACTTCTTCCACTGATCACACTACCGGGACCTTCCACCGACTACTCCATGACAAGTCTGAACCCTACATCCAAACCATCCGCAGGCTCGTCAAGCGCTTTACTCTGACGGCAAACCCCCGCATGAGCATGTCGCCCATATCGGAGCGCCCCCCAACGGCCTGGGACGACGACGCCGACGCGCCTGCGTTTTCCGAACAGCCCTTTCCTCTGGCCGGTGACTTCCTTAATCCTGAGACACTGCGCCTCTCCAAAGAGCCTTGCGTGCCAGGTTCAGAGCAGCATGAGACCCGACAGTGCCTCTGCTACGTCGACGACGATCTCCCCGATTCACCATGGGTTCTGGCGAATGGCTTCACCCAGGCTGCCCAGCAAATCTTCCAGAGGGGAGTCACAGAGCGCGACGCACGCTGCACCGATGATTATGGCAACACCGTGCTGCACTTTATAGTTGCGCGTGGCTCCATGGGACTGTTATTGCATGCCCTTGAAACCAAGCTCTGCGGTCCCATCCTGAACCATCGCAACACGGCCGGACAGACGTTCCTCCACTTGGCTACGCCGCAATGGCTTAAGGACTACGCCTCTCTGCGGCATTTGCTGCACGTCTTGCAATCTCAGTCTTTCGACATGTATGCGCAAGATCACTACGGACGAACCGTCTTTCACGTCTTCCTCCGGTTGGGGCTTGATGTGGAGAAGCTCTCACCTTTTTACGATGGCACTCGCTCCAAGCGAGACGCATTCAATACTAATCTGCATCTACAATCGGCGCCCGGGGGTGTAAACCCCTCCTACCTTGCTACCACAGAGCTCATGGACTTGGACATGGTAGGAAGCGAGCAGTTTCTTGATCTCTCTCGGGATCCGGCGGACAACCCAGAAGTGGTGAGGGAGAGCAAACTTGTCCAGAACGTCAGGTTGGCGCAGGAGAAGCCACTGCTGGAAGATGAGGACGGGAACAATGGCCTGCACTGCCTAGCCCTGGCCAGCCTCAGTTTTGCCAACGTTGCGCAGAAGGCGGACCCAGGCTCAAGAGCCGCGCTTGAACTTCCAGCAAGCGCGGATCGATCCAAAAAGAAGCAGGCAGATCCCGCTAACCAGCTCGACTCTTCGAGGGAGAAGCTGCAGCTGCGCCTATCGCTCGTGCAGAACTTGATCGCCGCCGGGGTGGACGTCAACCACTACAACCACGCCGGGAACACCCCCCTTATGGCCTTTGCCGCGCAGCTTCCTGAAGACGACGACTACAAGACCGGCCGTGAGATCCTCGATCTGCTGATCAAGAGCGGCGCCAACGTCCACGCTCGGAATCGCGTTGGAGAGACTGCCCTCCACATTGCAGTGCGTTGTGGACGCAAACTCGCTGTACGGGCGCTTGTCGAGAAGCGCGCCAACGTTCACGTGAGAGATGCTGCTAAGCGAAGCCTACTCGACGTTGCGGATATCAAGATGAAGAGCTCCAACTACGACGTACCGAAAGAATACTCGCACTACGAGGCGTGTAGGGCATGGCTGTCCGGCCAGGGTCGAGCGGTGCAGCGTCCAACTGCGAACCAAGAATGGCGTGCATAGCAGTTGCATGGTTTGTCCTTGGTATTTTGTTTTTATCAGTCTGTGCTATATTCGGGAGCACCCGTAGGACATTGGTGTTTGAGCTTGAACCTTTTTGCACCGTCTTTAGAAGCGTCATCGTGTATTTATGTCTTGTTGTTTCAGTTTCGTGGCTTTTTTTTTTTTTTTTTTTTGAGCTGGCGTTATTCATGGGCTGGAAGGTCGCGGCGTGAACAATGACGGAGGATACCCATTTGTACTTTTACCCTGAGGACATACTCATGCTGATGCTGGATTTGAAACATAGATTGCAATACGGACTCTAATTTGCAAATACGTCACAGTCGAGGTGACTGATTTATCAAGAGAGATATATTCTGTATTATTCATTATCACCACACTCTATCTCCATCAATAAGCGCTGTTGCTACACAATCAAACCTAGAGGATGCTAAGGAGAAGAAACGGAGAAGGGACTCAGTAGGAGAAGTCTTCTCCCACGAGCTTCTCGCTCAGGGTCCAAAGCTTGTCGGCCTCAATTTCGCTGATAGCCCAAGGCGCGACGTCATCCTTGTAAGGATTGGCGACACGAGCATCAAGCAGGTATTTCCCATTGTGTTCTATAAGGCGACGAAAAAAAAAAATTAATTGAATTCATGGAAGGAACATGTGTGGGTTTGAGCATACCAGTGAGGCTTGGTTCGAAAGAGGCAAAGACGTGGGTAGCCGAACCGACCTCTGCGGAGACCTGTACCTTGGCTACATCTTCGGGGGTGATCCAGCCGGCAGCGTTACCAAGTTGGCGGTCCAGTGCGGCTAGGCTGGCCATGTCGCCGTCGGGAGACATGTCGAGGTGACCAGCGAGCTGGGTGGAGAAGATGAGGCCTGGGTGAACGCTGAAAGCGAGCAGGCCGCGGGGGCCGAGGCGCTTGGCCAAGCCCTTGGAGAAGAGCATGTTGGATGTCTTGGACTGGCCGTAGGCCTGCCACTTGTGGTACGTGTTGCCGTTCTAAGACGAGGGGGAATTAGTAACGATGTAGATTGGGAAATAGGGTCCGCAGCTTACGTCGAAGTTGTAGTCGGCCCAGCGGATAGGAGAGAGGCGGTGGCCGTCGCTAGCGATGTTGACGATGCGCGGGCTGGGGGCGGCGAGGATCTTGGGCATGAGGAGGTTGGTGAAGAGGAAGTGGGCGAGGTGGTTGGCCGCGAGATGCTTCTCAACGCCGTCGACGGTCAGACCGAAATCAACAGCCATGATGCCGGCGTTGTTCACGACGACGTCAATGGCCGGCACGTCATCCCAAGCGATGACCTCGGCCGCGGCCCGGCGGACGTCGGCGAGGGAGAGCATGTCGAAGACGACGGTCTTGACGACGGCGGCAGGGTTGAGGGCGACGAGGGCGTCGGCGGTCTGGCGCAGCTTGGCCGGGCTGCGGCCGGTGAGGATGAAGGTGGCCGGTGAGGCGGAGGAGGCGAGGGCCTCGACGAAGACGGCACCGAGGGTGGCGGGGGAGACGCCGGTGGTGAGGATGGTCTTGCCGGCGATGTGGGGCGCGTAGGCGGCGGCGAGGTCGCGCGCGGTGGCGGTGTTGGTGGGGAGTGCGGCGGACATGTTTGTTTTATGTTTTAGAGTGGTGGTTCTATTTTAAAGAAAAAGGACTTGGTGAAGATGCTTGTGGAGAGATGGTGCCGACAGGTGAGATGGTTGGGATTGGGGAGTTGGCAATGGTGAAGAGACGTAGCGAGGCTTATATAGATAGATGTCGGGATGTTACGGTGTCTGAGCGAGGCTGTAAATTATGAATCTAGACGTTTGATCTTGGTTGATGGCGATGAAGCTCGTTGAGATGGCATCAGCATCAGCATCCGCATCCGCATCCGCATCCGCATCAGCATCAGCATCAGCATCAGCATCAGCATCAGCTCGCTACAGCACAGGCGGGGGTCCCTAAAATGCGGGCGGGCTGGCTGGCGTCAGCCATACCACGCCCCGCCGTCAAACCCGGATCTCGAACCAATAGGAGCCCCTCCATCTGGGGCAGGGCCGGGTACGGATGTGGGGCAAGCCATCCTCCGGAGCCGATGCGCATCGGAGATGGCCTTTAAAAAAAAATCCACCTTTGGTTTCGTCTGTCCCCTTGTTGGATTCGGGGCAAGGGCAAGGCTCGTTCGGTGCTAAGAGATGCATGGGGGGGTCCGCCTGGGGTTTGCGGGCGGCGGAGTCTTCAGGTCGGTGTGGCTCTCTTGGTCGTCTTCAAGGGAGATAAGAGTGTGATGAACGAGCTGTGCAGCTTGAGGTGCTGGATTTTTTTTTTGGCGATACGAACGATCACGGCATGCCGAAGAAGAGAATAGTGGAAGAGCCCATCCAATGGTGGTGTACCTATGGGATCAAGAATGACGTGTAGTAACCCATGCACATCATCCGAGACGCCACTCTGCGCAATGCCACATCAGCCCTACCATGCATCACTCAAGAGTATCGAGTCTGGTACATCTTCCACACTCCGCATCTCGTATCGCAAGGAAATCAGCAATTTCAATTTTGATAAAGACAGTCTACCATACAATTAGGATTTACTGTTGTCCAAGATGCTCGCAATGCTGAATGTCCCCAACGCCAACCTATATGGGCTTCAATGCTTCGTTCCAACCGTCGTGAAATCGTTCAGGGAGCATTCGTATGCTGCAGATCACGCTAAAATCATACCCACTTCAAAGACTCACTGCGGCCCATGTCCAAAGTTTCGGAACTCCTGGGCCAGCTCTTCCGACCGCTCCTCTTCGATCGCAGCTTCCAGGGCTGCCAGGTAGCACCGGTCCTCGCCGATGATGTGCTGCTTCAGGTACAGGTGCAGTGTCTCTAGGCCCTGCTTGAAGTCGTCGTCGCTCGGCGCCAGCTCTTGCAGCCGGGAGAGTTGCTCCTTGACCTGAGAATTGCCAAGGTGCGGCAATTCGCGTCAGTCCATCTAAGACAAGGCTACTGGGGGTCTGATAACGCCAGACTTGGATGACACACATGTGCATGCATGTGCCAGGCACGCAGGCCTGCAGAGTCTGGATCGGGGGGGTGCCTAGGATGGCCTACCTTTTCATACGTCGCTCGGTCTCTTTTGAGGATGGTCTTGCCGTGGTGGCCTTGGGTTTCGAAAACTGGGTGCAGGATAACTTCTTCGGCGTGGCAGTGGCGGATGACTTCGTCGGCTAGGTTTTTTGTGCGGCGAGATCGCTCGTCGGTGTCGGTGGTCTCGAGGATGCTATTGTAGAGCTCCTCAATCTGGCGATGGTCCCGCAGGACAGCGTCGGAGATGAAGTACCGTCCTATAGACATGATGGACAGAGGGGCAGTGCCGGTGATGAAAGCTTGATTGAAGATGCAGAGAAGGTCCTTGGGGCTTCTTGTTATAAAAGACCACAAGGATGCTCTAGCCCGTATCACAGGACTGTACATGCGGAGCAAGTTGCCCCATGCCGCCTCAGCTTGCCCATGGTGGTGTTGAGCATCGGTCTGACAAAGGGGTTACTAGCCTGTGCCACCATCACAACACCACGGCAGGCCATCAAGAGACCGTAAGCAAGATATCATCATGACCTCAAACCCGACCCCCTTACTATGTAGCCATGACTCTTAAACCGCGGAACCGGGCTCAACGCCACGGACCTTTCTAGAGCACGTGGATCAAAGGTGGCAGGAAGCCTTCACCCCAGTGCCCCATGTTCAGCGGTCTGTGCATACCCTAGACCTACGGCGGTGGGGGCGAGATCCCCAAGCTGCAAGAATAGGGAGACCAAGGCCGCCAATGAGACTGGGCGTTGCCGCTCCCCGTTGACTGGCTTTGCCACGTGGGAACGTCATTGTGAGGACGTTTGGTGCGGACGATCCAATACCGGTTATTACGTCAACGTCAACGGCTGGAGCGTTTGTCCCGGAGTAAAGGGAAGGGGGGGCTGTTGTCTCGTTCACGTGGGACTCGGCTGCGGTTTGCTACGTCGTGCAAGAGTCAGCATTACTTCATCAAGAAGAAATCACTTTGGCGAGGGGGATTCTTTCGTCCCTGACCCTTACATGTTGTCTTTCGGCTGAACTAGGCAAAGAGTGCTGCCTCTGGTAATGATTGACCGGTGTCGGCTCCGGGATGCCCAAAACAAGGTTCAGAAACCTGCAAACCGCTCACCGACGCGGTCATGAATCATTCTCCACAGCGATCCGCATTCCCTACAGTACCAGCAACACAGCAGGTAACAGTACAGCGCTTGAGGTGTCACTGTAGCAGTACTTCCTTATAACCCTGCATTTTGCCACTCTATTCCTCTGATGAGATAAGCATGAAGGTACTCTACTCAGTAAAGGGTTTTATTTTTATTTTTTATATAGCTACGACAACTCAATATCTATTTACCTAACGAGAGAGGTAGAGCTACGAGAACCTTGATAATTGGCTACTTTGTGGGTCCCGAAACGAATACCCAGAAGGCTGTATATACCACGGTAGTTCGTGCAGCCGCAAGGGCAACGACCCCTGGACGGAACAAGTACCGATGTGCAAAGGTCATTAGCCCTCCCAGCCTTGTGCATTTCGGCAATGTGAAAGTCTGGGGAAATGAGAGTCGAGGAAGAGAAGGTACCTGGTCCCGAGTGGTGTGGCAGGACACGAAAGTTCGTGGTCATGATGGGATCGTTGTGTCATAGACGTCAAGCCTTCCGCCATGAAGCAATCCAATCATCACCTTGAGAGCATACGCATTACGCCATGATGGAGATAATCTGTATCTGGGGATGAAGCACATAAGAGTGCCTCGAACCGCCCTCCAAGCACTTTTTCCACAGCACCACAAGTCTCTTCGAAATTCATTTCAAAACCTCGAACACCACAATCGCACGCTCACAATGACGGACAACCCCAACCCCGGAAACTTTGCCAACCGGTAAGTCCAAAAACCGCCTGCTCACTTCGTGCCCGTTTCGGCAGATTTATCAAAATATCCTAACACCACTTTGTGCAAACAGCCCCAAGGAGGAGGTGCAAGAGATCGCCTCCAAGGGCGGTCAATCCAGCCACAGCGGCGGCTTCGCCAGCATGGACCCCGACAAGCAGGTTAGTCCCATTTTGCCTCGACCGCCGGCAGACCTCGCTACATGGTAAACAATGCTGACTTTTGCTTTGCCTCAAACAGCGCGAAATTGCATCCCAGGGCGGTCAGGCGTCGAGCGGCTCCTTCGAGCCTGGCAGCGAGAAGGCCCGTGAGGCGGGTCGTAAGGGCGGCTCCAAGTAAACATTATGCCCGGCACGCACAGTTCGACTGTCATATAAATCAATAAATCGATGAATGAACACATAACCTTTTGCATTTGTGCACGGCATGGTCTGAATTGTGCATTCAACCCGCGTCAAGATATGTGAGCAAGATCAAATTCAGTGATCAATTCAGTGATCATCACCCCTATTCGGCGGTGCAGCTGGTCGGCACAAACACACAGAGAACACATGCTCATCTGACAAAATACATTCGTGTAAATATCCGCATGCAAGCGAAACATCTTGATCCACTTGCCAGTGCAGCACCTCCTTCCTATAAATCGCCTTGTATGAGCTGAACTGTCCTTTCCCGCTCATCCATGCCGCATTGCCGTGCCGGCTCGCGCCTGCCCGTACGCTAGAGTTACAATCTTGTGTGCCGTTCTTGCCGAAAAATGCCCCTCCGACGCTCCTTCCTCTTCACCAACCGATGGCGTTGGTAACTTACCAATTTTCAAACCCGAAAAGGAAAAAGGGCAAAACTCTACCGAGATTTCTTTTCCTGTGCAACAACATGCTTCAACCAACATCGTCGTCACCGCGAGGTACCGCTGCAGCTGCATCGCCGTCGCCATCGGTCCCTTGATTAGCTAGCCATGGCATCCCGCCCGCCAAGACCCCTGAGGATCCTCATTTCCGGCGCCGGGTGCGCCGGTCCCGCTCTCGCCCTCTGTTTGGCCCGCGCCGGCCACCGCGTCACCATCGTCGAGCGCTCCGCATCCCTCCGAGCCTCGGGCGCCCAGCTCGACCTCCGGCCCCAGGCCCTCGCCGTCCTCAACCACATGGGTCTGCTCGATGCCGTCAAGGCTAAGATCATCCACGAGCCTGGCATGGCCTTTGTGGACTGCCGCGGCACCGTCAAGGGCACCGTCCTGGCCGACCCCTCGTTGCCCCTGGACAATGGAATCATGCGCGGCGACCTCGTTCGCATTTTATACGATGCTACTCGGGAGCAGGCAGACTACATCTTCGGCACCACCATTGATAGTTTCGAGCAGGATGACCACTGTGTCGTTGTCTTCTTCTCCAACGGCTTCTCTGGCACCTTTGACCTGCTAGTCGGCGCCGACGGTCAAAACTCCTTTATCCGCAAAGCCATCCTGCCCCCGTACTCGCCCGATCCATACTTCCGCCTTGGTGTTCACATGGCCTATTGTCTCGTTCCCCACATGCCCTCAGATACCACCATGCGTCAGGTCTACCATGCCCCCGGAGGCCGCCTCGTCATGTGCCGCGCCCACGACCCCACGCAGACCCAGGCCACCTTCAACCTCGTAGACTCTTCCTCTGACATGGTAGACATGTACAAGACCCCGCTCTGCAAGCAGAAGGAATTCTGGGCTGCCAGGTTTCGTGGCGCCGGCTGGCAGACTGACCGCCTCCTCGATGGCATGCTCGACGCCGACGATGTTTACTTCCACGAGGTCGTCCAGGTTCGCAGCAACACGTGGTACAAGGGACGGGTAGTCCTCATCGGCGATGCCGCCTACTGTCCTTCTCCATTCAGCGGCATGGCCACAACAGCATGTCTAGTCGGCGCTTATGTACTAGCGGGAGAGATTTCGCAAAGTTCCGCCAATCTCCCCCAAGCGTTGAATAATTACGAAACAACTTTGCGGCCCTTTGTCAAGGAAACCCAAAAGGTGTCGCCGAGGCTGATACGGTGGACCATTCCGCAGACACGGTGGGGGATCGGCATGCTGCATTTTATCCTACGGACCATGCGGTGGCTTCGGCTGCCCTGGCTCATGACGAGGGTCTCGCCGGAAGATAAAGGCCCCTGGAAGTTACCGGATTACCCCGAGCTTTTGAACCCCTCGCAGCATCTCTATATAGGCTGAAAGCCGTGTTACGGCATGAGCTTCTCCTCACTTTGTATTTTGCATCGGCGGCGTTTTGGCAACATGGCGTTGGAAAGAGCACGGTCAAGGATCCTTACGGAGCTTGATTTATGAAGGATTTTATTCGTGTTTTTCTTCTTCTTTGTGATCGTTTTGATACTTGAAAACAAATTCTAATCAGTACCTCGCGAAGAGTCTTTGTCTATCCTCCCATCGCGTCTTGAACATAATAAAAAGAAATCGAATAATCAAATCATGTCTGCTGTCTCGCTAAACATTGTTACCATTGCCTTAGAACTCGCCTCTTGTTCGACATATCGGTGTAAAATGAAATTCGTTATCCCCGTCTACTCCCCTGCTGAGCCTCCCTCACTTCTCACTCTCCGAAGAGTTCTCGGAGCTATCGTAGTACTTCTGGAAAGCGCGCGCCTCGAGGTTCTCCTCGTCGAGGTCCTCGCCGCGCCTAGCCATCAGATTGCGCCGGCGGAGGAACGTCCTCTTGCCCCATTTGTAGCCCTCAGCGGCCAGGATGAAGAAGATGGTGACGGCGAAGACGACGCCCCACTCCTGGTCGATGCCCGTGTGCAGGAAGACGTCGTGGTTGAGCACGGGGATGTAGAGCGTGGGGATGCAGATGATGAAGCCGCCAAAGACGGACCAGAACAGGAACTTGTTCTTCCAGAGGCGGTTGCCCCACGCCTTGGTGTTGGAGAAGATGCCGTCGAAGAAGGACCGGCGCGAGTCGATGAGCTCCCACGCGAAGAAGAGGAATGTCCACATCATGGTGATGAAGCACGTCGAGCGGGCGCGGAAGACCTGCTCGCACGAGCCCGAGTAACTCAAGTTGCATTCGCGACCGAAGCCGCCGTTGAAGAATCCAAACTGCACGGCGATGAAGGCGGCGACGATGGAAACGGCCAGGAGGGCGCCGTAGACGAGAAGGTCGACAATGAACTCGGGTGTGAAGACACCAGCCTTGAGCTGTGGCACGACGGGTCAGCATGCTGCAAGACACAGAGGTCCTTTTGACGGGGTGGACTTACACTTTGCGGGGGTCTGTTGAGGATGTCAGGCGACGCCGTCTCAAAAGCCAGTCCCGTCTCGGTGAATGCACCGGCGACGAGCAGCATGAACAGAATCTCAATGGGGGTGACCTGGAAGATGGAGATGTTTTCGCCATCCTTGTAGACAAGTCCGACGAGGAGTGCGATGACGAAACCGACGTTGAGCGCGAGGACGTGCAGCATGAACTTCTGGATGTTGTCGAAGATCCTGCGCCCCTCCTCCACCGCATTCAAGATGCTGGCGAAGTTGTCGTCGCTGAGGATGATGTCCGAGGCCGACTTGGCCACGTCGCTGCCGTTGAGGCCCATGGCGATGCCAATGTCGGCGCGGTGGAGGCTGGGGCTGTCGTTTACGCCGTCGCCCGTCATGGCGACGAACCGGCCTCGGCGATGCAGGGCGTCAATCATTCTGACCTTTGTGGATGGCGCACATCGGGCCACTACCAGGGGAAGCTCGGGCAGCCGGTCGATCTCGTCGTCGGTCAGCTTGTCAAACTCGGCAGCCGTCATGGCGATGCTGTCGGCGATGTCGCGGCGGAGCAGCTCCGGGCGCTTGGGCAGGATGCCGACCTCGGTGGCAATTGTCTTCGCCGTCTCTGGGTGGTCACCGGTAAGCATGTGCACGCCGATCCCAGCCTGGTGGCACTTGAGAACGCTCGGTCGGGTCTCGGGTCGGGGAGGGTCGTAGATGCCGACGAGGCCGAGGAAGGTGAGGTCTCGCTCGTATTCTTCACGGTTAAGGTCGCCGGTGATGGCTCTGAACTGGTCAAGGGACATGACGGTAGCCCTGTTTGCCAGAGCGAGGACACGGAAACCCCGGCGGGCAAGTGACTCCATGTTAGACAGGATCTGGTTCTTGGTTTCCTTGGTCATGGGGACTGCGCCATCAACGCCGGCAAGCTCCGTGCAGCTGTCGATGATTCTCTCAACGGCACCCTTGGTGAAGATGGAAACCTGTCCCGAGCCACTGCTCTCGCACATGACAGACATCTTCTTGATCGCAGAGTCGAATGGGAACTCTGTCAAGTGATTCCACGGAGACTTCTCAAACGAGGGATTGACAGTGCTGTTTCGGCCGAAGCGAGCAGCCAAAACCTGGATGGCGATCTCGGTAGGCTCGCCCTGGGCTTTCCATTCAACGCCACCTTCGTCGGCGTCACCCTTCCACACCGTAGCGAGGTTGGCCATGTTGGCGACGTCGAGGAAAGCAAGGAGGGGAGATTGTCTGGCGCCTTCCTCGAGGGGCGTAACCTTTCGGCTTTCTTCCCCCTGCTGGAGGTCTTTTGGCTCGGATTCGGAAAATTCGATCTCGCCCTCTGTTGGGTTGTACGGCTCGCTGCCCACGTTGACAGTGTAGGTACCGTAGTTGGGAAGCCAGGCCATCCTGGCAACCATCTTACCCTGGGTCAGGGTTCCAGTCTTGTCCGAGCAGATATCTGAGAGCAGTTAGTACAAGAGCTCAACCACAGATTCTTGCTAGTCTACTTACTGGTGACACCACCCAGGGCCTCGAGTGATCGCATGTTTCGCACAAGGACATTCCTCTCCACCATTACTTTGGCTCCAGCAGCCATGGCAATGGTAAGAACCAGGACGAGGGTAACCGGGAGAGTGGCGACGGCAATGGTGATGGCATAGATAATGACATCGTTCCTCGAGACGAACTCGTTGGCGGCCAAGACGATGATGGCACAAACCACAGCAATACCAAAGATGATGAGGAACAGCTTGGAGAGTTTTCTCTGCAGAGGTGTTCCGACGGTAACTCCTAGGAATTTTCCAATGTAGTCCCAGGAGAAACCCAAGCCATACTTCGCCCAAGCCCCGGCTGAGGCCCTACCGTTCTCGTCTCGCTGGACCTTCCGCTTGGCACCACCCTCGGCGCGCAAGGCGGCGGCAATGGCACCAATTTCGGTGAACATTCCCGTGGCAAACACAACAGCACGACCGCGTCCCTTGGTGACCACTGTCGAGCTGTACACGACGTTGAGGCGGTCTCCGGGACCCACGTCGCCGTCCGCAAAAACGGAGTCAGGCTCCTTTCGCACGGGGACCGATTCGCCGGTCAGGGCCGCCTCATCGGCTTCCAGGTTGACGCAATCCAGGAGACGGGCGTCAGCGGGGACCGAATCACCGGTCCTCAGCTCAATGATGTCGCCAGGCACAAGAGTCGCGGCGTCAACCTCCGAGCTGTTACCGTCTCGGATGACTTGTGCCGTTGGCGAACTAAGCGAGTTCAAGTTTGCAATGGTGCGAGCCGCTGCAATGTCCTGTTGGGTTCCGATAACCACGTTCATTAGGATGAGGAAAGCCAAAACACCACCTTCGATCCAGGCTTGGATGGCTAGACTAGCAGCGAGGGCTAGGATAAGGATCTTGAGATGGGATGTTAGCGATCCGATGGTCTTCTTAGCAAACTATGGAGTAGAGAAAGCGTACAAAGGTCATGGCATTGGCAATCTGCGAGATGAAAATACGAATGGGACTAATGCCCTTCTCTTTGCCCAAATCGTTGGCGCCATACTCGCCAAGGAGACGAGCAGCTTCTTCGCTGCTCAAGCCTCTGGTAGCGTCGGTAGAAAGCTCTTGGATGACTTGCTGTGATGTCAAGGCATGAGCGGTGTTGGAAAGTGGCTTGTTAGCCTGGCCGGAGACGTGGCCTTCAGCCGCTTCCAATCGCTGCTGGTTCGACACCATATTGACAAGACTCGGGTGCGGTCAACCCAGAAGACATTGGTGTCGGAGTAAGGATGAGTAAGGATTGAGGACGGAGGATTGGATCGAGAATATTTGAAGGAGAAGGACGAGAAAGCAAGAACCGACAGAGGATCGAGGGCATAGCCAAGGTTTATATCCACCCTGACGTAGAACAAGACAGGTGAGTAAGCCTCTCTGTGTCCCGCGTTTGCGGAGAAGGAAGCCAAGAGAAAAGGTCGTCTTGGCTACGGCCATGGCTGTCTCGCATATGTGCTTCTATGAGTGACCGTCCATGAGGTTTGGCTTGTTTGGGCAGCCAAGCCTTCCAAGACTCGGTCGTATGGGGTGTTGTGTGACCGCGGCGGTGGGGATTCGATGATGATTATCTGCTCCCCACGCGTTCTGCTGCTTGGCGTGACCGAGACGCAAGCGTTGCCCCTCCTTTGCCTCGCACGCCTTTCTCCGTGACTGGGCGCCGACGCTCCTCGCCTTTGCCGGGCTTGCAAGGCGGCAACAGACGGGAGGGCCGAGGCCGCCGTAGTTGGGCCAGAGGCGTTGCCCCCATCCCTAGCACGACCCCGGGTGCAACTTTAACAGGCAGCCCGTGTCATGACGGCCAGGTCTGATAGCGTCCCTCGGGGCAAACTGGCACAGTACTCTAAGAGTGGCGCCGTCCCAACCACAAGGGTCGTTGACTTTGTCATGGCAAGGTAAGCTTTTCTGCTGCAACACATGTCATCGACCACACAGGATGTTGCGGTGTGGACCTCTTCGTCCAGCTAGTATGACAACCTTATCTCTGCCAAGGGTGTATTGGAAGCGTTTTGGAAGGCTTCTCGGGAATCCGGCACTCCCATTACCCTCGTGCATGGGTAAGGTGAGTTTTGGCGTGCTACTAGCTGCAGCTCGTCGGCTTGGCCCTCTTGGCAGTCTTTGGCTCCTTTGGGCCGCGTCATGCCCGGACAGAACCCCCGCACGAGATGTACTTCAGGCCGAACTAAACAGCCAAGAGGCTTGGACACAGTTCTGAATGCCCCCGATCAAGGCCCTTCATACCACACCCGTCAGTGACGAAACATTGTCGTCCTTGCCGTGAAAATTGACGCTGTTGCTCATTCCTGGGCAGCGTCGGTGAAGAGCCCCATTTGCAGAAACAAGACACTCATTAGAAGTTGGAAGAATCAACTTCCAGCCAATAGTGAGATTCTGTTGCTGCGTGCCCAAAATGCTGGCGAGTTGACAACTTCGTGCTAGATCGAACCTGGGATTCCCGTTGCGTGTCGCCGTTCAGTGTGTCTGACCTCGGGGACTAACTCGGCTGTCCCTCGCTTGCTCGGAACCCCTTGCTCGGACAAAGGGACAAAAGGCAAACGGAAGGGGAGGGCACCGATGCTGAAACCATCAGAGCCAAGATTCCACTTTGGACAAGTATTTCTAAACTCACTCTGTCATATAACATGGTTCAGTCCACTTGGCATTCTCTTCGCCCTGCCGGCCGTGACCTATCGACGTAGCCTCCTCCTACCAAGGAGCGAGAAGATAGGTCACAACAACAGGGGGCTCCATAATTGCGTGCTTGCGTCCAGGATTCTCGTCTTGGCGAATATACTAGGTCCTGACCTTGCCCACGATGGAACATTCGCGAGCGTCTGCTCGCGGTGCATACACCCCCATGGGACAGATTGTGCTTCGGCAGGTCGTAAGCGGGCATGATATTGTCATGATGTGTCAAGAACACTCGCTGCCCCCATGGCTCTTTGCCAACGCAGCAGCTGATCTAGCGGGCAGCACTGATCAAGGTGTGTCTGAAGGAGGCCGAGTTGTGGAGGAATATCGCTTGGTGGGGGTCACCCCGGTGTTTTGAGCAGGACTCGGACGGCTGCGTGGTGATTGGGCAGCAGAGATCTAGGTGCATTGTCGCACACACGGGCTTGGCTCTTGGGTTCGCTTCTTGTCCTTGGGTAAGGGTTAGGAAGGGGGCTGTGCAAAATCAAACCCCACCTCAACAAGACGGTTCGACTGTCGGGTTGAAGTAGTTAGTTCAATACTCGATTGCCCGATCCAGCTGCGTTAAGGGTCTGTCATTGGCTGCAGTCAATCAACGCCAGAGCTTGATGGCAACCCATCAGACACAAGGGCGGGGTCCCCAACACCCAGCTGGGGCACAGGTTTAGAATGGCGGGGGGTTGGGGTCAAGTCCGTCCCAGCGAGTGAGGATGCCGAGTATGCATCAAATCGAGGAAGGTATAGCCGAGGATGCATGTGTATTGGTATATTCTCAACAACTGCCATCTCATCTATCTTGTCAGCACGAGTTGAAAATGCCTCTTCACCCCTGTCTCCAGCTAGGGCCTAAACTCTATTAACCCACACACGCATCAGGCATCCCTGTAGGCATGTCAAGCTTCTGCGTAGCCGCCGACGTCAATGCCTTGATTCTTATCAGTTCTGAAACCCTGACGGAGGACGCTTCTCGGTGCGGGCTGAGGCCTGCCTCTTCGGACTGGTCATTCTCCGTAGAACCAAAAGCGAGAAGCCAAGCATCCGCCTACGTTCTCTTGTTGATAGATTTGAGAATGTTTGTCATGCGCTCGACGACGTCTGCCTCTGCCTGTGTTTCAGGGGCAAGACCTGGAGGCCCACGAAGATGCTGATCCGGATGATCTACCGACAAATACTTTCTCGGTTCAACGTAACGACCAATATTGTACTTGGGTTCGTTCGGAATCTGAGCCAATAAAATATCGAACCGCTGAGCTGGGGCCCTCTCGGCTGGTGATGAGCTGTTGCTACTTGGATATCATCATCAGCATGGCGTAGACCCCAGACTCACGCACCACGAGCAGACCTTTGGGTCGAGCTTGCTCCCTGCCGGTCAACCGGCAGGAAGTTGGCATTCGGGGCGATCGAAGCCGGGGCGGCGGTGATGGAGACCTTTTTGACCATAGCAGCAGAGACCGATGGGTAAGACATGTTGAGTCTCGGTATAGTTTGTGGTTGCTGACTTGCGGAATAAATAGTTCGATGTATGCTGGCCAAACTTCGAATCTTTGGGCGACTGTGAACAGCGACTGTGAGCACAACACAAAATGTAGCAACGCTTGCCTATCGATGACAAGATGGCCACAACTGCTTGCATACCATGGCGCTCGTAATCGCGCGACATACCTGCAATAGAATATAGGCCAGTATTGGCTTGTTCCGACTGTCGCAGCCTTTTGGGTAGAACTACATCCAAGTCTAGGCTTGACGACAGAGATGTAGCACTGTGACTGATTCAAAGCCCCGGTCGCCTTGCGATTGCTTGATGCTGATGGCTACGATGCCGAGGAAGAGGTATTTATATTCTGGGTGCATCGCGATTGTGCCGCACACCACCTCACTGCAGAGAACATTGAGCCGGTCGCTGGTGGCATTATTGGTTGGCCATGATACGGACCTTGGCTTTCCCGCGAACAGTCGCTGGGAACTGGGAACTGGGGAACTGCGGGCAATGGGGGGAAATCGGGAGCCTTCTCAACCATCAGAGTAGCCGTCGTGCGCGGTCCATGAGCCTATGACGTCTCTGCTTGGGATGATGAACGACGTGGCTCTTCTGACAGACGAAGCGCCATAGGCTACGCGGTCGTTGGAGTTCTCGACCCGGATGAAGGCTGCCAACCCCTGAAGTCATAGACAGGAAGGCTGCAACAGCGACGCCTTGTCCAGGGGACGACGACATGGTCATTCTCCCATTCTTTGGGGAGCAAGGCGCACCAATCTTACGATGGGCATCTTGTCGGTCCACCAGTGGAAAGACAGGGGCCAACGCGTATCGCGACTGAGCGAAGGTGGTCTAGAACACTCTTTCATGCATGTCTGTAGGAGCGCGTGGGCCCAGGATAGCGACGATCTCCCCTTGAGGGCGAGGAATGACGACGTTTCCCGTGTCAGCCGACCTCGTGAGGGCTTTCTTTCCCATGTTTCTTTCGCGAAGCCATGACGACGTCGGCAGCCTTCCGTGCGGCTGAGAACATGGCCAAGTCGGTGCTTGGCAGTGTCCGATTATGGGGGATGGGAAATGGTGCAACCTAGGAGCCGTTTCTAGGGGAAATGCTCGGATGGCATTTGTCTCAGGATTGGGAAAGTGGGATATGGGGAAAGAGAAATCTCCATCCGACCCGGGCACAGATTATCATGGCTAGGGTGCAGTGACGTCATTAAGGGGTCCAACCACTTGCCCGGAATGAGGTGCCCACGGTACCTTAAGTAGTGGCGCTTCTTTCCTGTTTTGGGTCACCGAAGATGGCGGCTGCGATTAGGAAAGCGTGACAGCATAGGTGGAAATCCTCTCTATTGGTAAATAGCCTAAACTAACTGTGCCCGACCACAATGGAAGGCATGCTCTGCCATGTCGTCTTACCTGTAGCTGTACTTCGCGTGCCATACATTGGGCTACCTACCCTAGAGGTGGGAGCTTTCTCAGCATGATCCTCGGGCAGGCAGGACAAGCCTCCAAGATTTGTTGCATCACGACAGTGTTTACCTTGTCGTCCCGAGTTAAAAGCAAGGTAGAGTGCTGAAGTTGTCATAATGCAGCATGTTGAGCAGCAAACCTCAGGCAAAATTACAGGCGGATGAATTGATCCCCTACTTATTCCACAGAGAGACGTTCCTTCGTTCTACAATCTTTCGATCGTCGTGAGTTGGAAGCCGAAGGAATATGAAAATGCTCAATCATGCTTTTATTCTCCCCATTCCTGCCTAGAGATGCCGAGCTTACTCCTAGCAAGTCGCAATATCCGGTACGAATGACCTGGTGCCGGACAATTGGTCAAAAAGCAGCTAATGTTCATGTAGTTGTGAATCGCCGAATGGCATCTTCACCCAAAACGAACTCGACCCTTGGCAACCTGGTGAGGTGGTGCTTGGTGATCAATCATAATCGGTCGATACCACAGTATTCGAGAACTCAGCATGAAGTGATGTATATAAGATCATCTGTTGCCCACCAAATTTCTTGAAGTGAGCGGTTGTCTTCGCGAGTAAGCACTACAATCATCATGCAGGAGTCTTTGATCCTTCTTAGATCACTTGTTTTTTTGCACCAGAGCAGACCCCCTGCCGAGCCTGCCAACCTTCCTTCAAGAAACCTCAATGGATATATTTCTAGCCCTCAAAGATATCTCCTCTGAAATCTATCACAACCCTGAACTCGGCCGATGAGCGCCATGCCCATGACCTCATCGCATGACCTCATCGTCGAACACTTCCGAAGCTTAGAGGGCTGGACCGTGACACCCCCACGCCTACGGGCTAGAAACAGCATTGGAAACAGCATTCGGGAACCGGCTTGGTAACCTTCAAGGCCCCTTACCAACGGTCGGGTTTCGAGCCGAGTATGACGCACTTGAAGGCGTGGGTCATGCGCGTGGACATAACCACATTGCGCTCAATGGCATGTTAGCCGCAAGGCTGGCAAGCCAGGCATTGATCCGATTCGAAATCCTAGGGCGCATTAAGCTGGTGGGCTGCCCAGACGAGGAGAACGCTGCTGGCACGTTTCAACTGAGCCAGCATGGGGCTTTCAACAGTTCGGATGTTCGGATGTTTGGTTGATGGCGCATCCCAAGTCAACGAGTGCCATCCAGACGATGAATAGCCGCCTCAACCTCTTCCCGACATTTTTGGCGAGACGCATGAAGATGCCGTGAGGAAGGCATATGAGGCAATGGTCATCGTTGCAGACCTTCCTGACGGTCTTCCTGGAGCTACATCAAGCGCCTCGGCGATTGTTGACGTTGACATGTACGTCGTAAATGTGGTGCAGACCCCAATCAGCCTCGGGGTGCTGGGTTCGACACTGATAAGAGTCACTGAGACTTTGAACGCTATCCTCGACGAGACCTTCCCCGGGGTAGCGTTTGCGGTTTTTGAAGATGGGGAGACTGGTGGCGTGGGCATGAACATGACTAGTCCCGGTGGCCATGCCTCCGAGAACACAAGAGGGCTCTTGACTTTGTCGGTCGAAGCATTTAGGGTCCTGTCTGGCGAATCTTCATTGCCGTTTTACCTTCCCGGGAATACAACAGTCCGTGAACTCGATATCACCGTGGACTTGCGAAGTAGATACACTCTGGACCTTCCGGCACTTGCCGACTTTGTGAGCGACTCCATTGGGTATCTGGCAGATAGTGTGTCCTCGGATGTCAAGTACCCACCTCTGCGAGCTGCTGCCTTACTTCCCAGAGACGTTTGTGTCGCCCATACAATCACCGCCATATGGCATGACAGATTAGATCATTACCGATTTGGCTTCCGCCTCGACAGATGCCTCATGGGTCGAAAACCCTGAGCTGGACGAGGAAGGCCGGGACGTCATCAGCGTTGCCAAGGCAGTGTTTCATGCCAACTACGGCATCTATGAACCGAACGGCGACGTGCCGCGTGCCTTCAACCATGAACCTGCCTTTGCCGTCGCGGCTGGAACCGACTACGGCTACTTTCAAACGGAAATTGTGGCGAGAACCGAGGCGCACATGGCGGTGGACCTCTTGGCTGACCCAGCGAGGGTGAAAGAAGCCACAGCGCTCGTGAGAGGCTAAATATGTAGCGAGAGTTCGAAAGAGAAGGTTAATCATAACCAGACCAATGGATGGAGAATCAAGTGTTCAGATCCTTTGATTCGTTACTGATTCAGAGGACCAAGGACCTGACGAGCTGCGAAGGTACCAGGCCTCGTTTGTGTTGTCCGCACCATGACCAAAGGAGAGCATGTGCAGGGAAACATAACCATGAACGTAATTAACTTACCCAAGTGTCGGTTCATTGTAACTTGGCTTTTCGAGCAAAACCCAATAGATGAAAAAAACAATAACAATAACAATAACAATAAGGCAACGATGGGGTCCAGGGTGGCAGGTGACAGCAGGTAGCCGTGAACAAGTCAGAACAAGGTTTCCCGTCAGGTACCACCTGATGAAAGGCACCTGGCGGATCATCTCCCACCTCAAGGCAGGTTCGCCTTAGAGTCACTTGCTGCGTCTCCCCCAAATCCCCAACCACATCTCCTTCCCGCACCTTCGATGCCGACATGCTCCAACCGCCCCTAAGCTGCTATCCAAAGCTCCCGTGTATGCGATACGTCGACAACGAGATATACGCTCATTAACCCATCAATAAGTATTCGGCCCAGCGCCGGCCGCCTAGTCGACGAGGTGGGGGACCATATTATTCTCTGCGCAACTACCGACCATGGAAGCTCCCATCAAGTTCTCTGTCTCCGGGCAATGTCGCAGCTTCACCTTGTTCAGCAGCCTTCCGCCCGAGATCCGACATCAGATTTGGAGCTTGACGCTGGCGACTCCCGGTATTCAGTTCCTCAAGCTAGAAACACGTGGCCGGAGCTGGCGATGGGTAGGCTGGAGGGCAGCGGGCGCTCAGATGCCCGGCCTTCACCAACATAGTGGCCCAGGCCATGGTGCTTACAACAATGGCGGCATCAGCACCAACCCAGAGATCGGCAATGAGCCCGTCCCGAGACGTGTCTGGGACACCCGTTTGGTACCTCTAAGTCCAACTCCCATGGCGGAGCTCTCCCACTACCCCATCCTTGACCGACAAATCAAGACACTCCTGTCCACTTGCTTTGAATCGGCAGCCGTAGTCAAGAGACTGATGTCTAGGCCTGGGAATCTGCGGCTCGAGAACGGTCACGTTGCCAGCCTAGAGAAGTCGCAAGATGTGGTGTACCTCGAGTACTTCCATCCGAATGTCTTCAACAGCGGCTGCAGCTTCGGAGCCACAACGAACTGCGACACTTTGAAGAATATTCGTCGTGTTGTCCTGCGATTTAGCCACGAGTGGCAGGAAAATAAAGCTCCCAAAGCCTGCCTAAGCTGTGGGCGGATCCATCATGCCCCCAACGGGGTTGTGTATCCCGTCCACATTTACCAGTTTCTGGCTAGACACCTGCCCAACTTGGAGGACTTCTACTTTGTAGACTACTTCATCCGGCGGAGAAGCCCTGTAAAGGATGCCGAACCGAGCGAGACGAACACTAACCACGGTAAGTTTGCAGTACTCGACGACTTCCTCTTGGCACGGAGCTAAACAAGTTCATACCAGTACAGCAGTGCTTCCGTGCAAAGAATAGGGCCTTCTTTGAAGCAGACTCAGAGCAATGGATCATCAAGCCATGCGTTTTCGAAATGAAGTTGTGGCTCCGAGATCAATTCGTACAATATGCCAAATCAAGCAAGCTCAGCCGTCATAATCACCCTGAGAAAGTGAACTTCGGGTTACTGGCCTGCGAATGGGATATTCAGGCTCCGCCAGAACAACGGAGAGCGTGTGCCATGCTAAATGGGAAGGGAAACAAAAGAACCACCCGCACGACCAGAGCCATCCGACAGAAGCAAACTGCACCGACACAATTACCGAAGTGCCCTGAGCACCAATGGATTCCAGAAGCGACCAGAAACCTGCCCGTTGTATTCGGCCGAGGACAGTATACGCCCTTCACTTTCGAGTTCAGTCATGAAACATAGTTCGGGGAGCAGGAAGAAGCTTGGCTCTTCATGCAATCCCGCCTGGACTAGGCGGCTCTCGGTGGATGATTCTCAGCATTGGGTTGTAAGGAAGACCAAAGGAAATTGCTAGGAAAATCGAATTCGACGACATAACCTAGAAGAGCAATGTTTCACCCTTCATGAGCGTTAGCCATCATTATTGAAAATGCTAGTGACCATAAATGACACGCTTCTTGGTTGCAGAGTATGCAATTTTGCTGGCTATCCCATACTTGTACGCAGGACCGTACGATAACGCGAGTGAATCCGAGATCCGCCAGACGTACGTTTTCGAAGCTGGTATGGTGCGTGACGGCGACGAATGTGTCTCAACTCAGGATTTTGCTAGACGCGAACCGCGTCTCCCTTGCCAAGGTGAGAGTGTCCTTTGCTGCATTTATAAGATAGCAATGAAAGCCTGTGACTTCCAACTTCAAAGCAATCATCCATTGCGTTGTCACTCATTTTCAGGGCGTGAATAAAGGTGTCCAAAATGTATATTTCGGCACGCGTCTTCGTTGCATCTCTGGTCGCTGCTTTGCCAGTGCAGGCAAGCCAGTACTACGACAGAGACCTCCGGCTCAATTTCCAGGAGCACAGAACAGAGGCCGACATTTTCTTCCGTGTGGCGATCCCTGCCAACGCCACCCCCCCTTTCGATGTTGCCCTCCAAGTCGTCGCGCCAGTGACCACGGGATGGGCGGGCTTCGCCTGGGGCGGAGGGATGAGACTCAATCCCCTCACCATGGTCTGGCAGAACGGCGAGGGCGTGACGGCTTCTTCTCGCGCTGTAACGTATGAACTCGTCAAGAAATCCTGGCTGAGCCGATGCCGCTGATACTGACATGGAATGACCGCAGATCATACAGCCTGCCACGGATGAACCCCAACGCTCAGTTGACGGTTCTGAGTGGATCCGAGGCAAATGAGACACACTGGAAGGCCAATATCTTGTGTCAAGGCTGCAGCGGTTGGATGGAAGGCAATCAGAACATCGCGCTCAACGCCCAAAGCCAGAACTCCCCATTTGCCTGGGCGAGGAGCACCGCAGCACCCGACGACACATCGGACCCGACGTCTTACTTCCACTACCACGACCGCAGGGGGTACTTTAGCTTGGACCTGAAGAATGCCCAGAACGAGAATTTCGACCAGGCGGTGTTGGATGCTAGGAGGGATAGATTGAGGAACATCTGAGAGGGATACGGTGCTTGGTTTGCAGCGGGAGTGGCGGATTTTGCACGGTTTTGCTCTGGTTTTTGGCTAGAAATACCCCATTAAAGATACATCATGCATTAATTCCCTGGTCGTGATAATTAAGTCGACTAGTTTTTCCGGTCGCGTCGTCCAGGCCCCTTCTACGCAACCCAGCTCGTCATTGATCATATTTCGGTATCTATGAGTCGAGAGAAGGCCTGTCCATATGCTATTGCTCGATAACCGGTGCGGAAACCCGAGAACCATGTTGATCTGACGCACGAAATGGAGGAACATCTCGGCGTGTAGGATGCCGTACGTGGAGAAATCGTCCAGGGCGAGTTTGCCGAAGCGCATGTCGGTGAGGGTCGGTAGGGGACCGCCGAACGGGTTGGATAAGCGGTCGAAGACGGCGGTGAAGACCTGCTCTAGTGTTTTGACGAGGAGGATGTAGCATGAGATGACGAGGAAGGCGGTTGGGGAATCGAGGCATCGTTCGAGGAGAGGGGTGTTTGCCGCTCTTGGGGACGGCGTGGACGGAGAGCTGGGCATGTAGGATGTGACGAGGTTGATGGACAGAGTGGGAGGATGATGGGGTGCAGATGCAGAGGCTGGTGAGTCTGGCTGCGTACATCGTGTACCAATCGTACGATGCAGGCTCTTGAGGATGGACAGCAACTCCTGCGCCGACTTCAATATGATGTGAAACCTCTCCACGCCGTGGACCAGGTCCTCGGGTCGCGGGGCAATCAAGTCGTCCAGCGTGAAGCCTTGCCCGCTGCTCGTCATGCCGTCCCACACGCCGTGCAGGTCGATGTTGATCCTCGACAACGAGTGGAAGTGCGCCACGTCGGAGCGCACGAGCACCGCGTCCCCCATCGTGAGCGGCGGCGAAGCGTCGTCCATGGGCGTGCCGGCGTCGTTCAAGTCCGGCATCTGCGGCGCCGGCATCGTCCACGCCAGCAGGTCGTCGTCTCCCAGCAAGTCGTCTCCCAGCAGCGCGCCGGCGCCCGCCTCACCGGCCGGGGACGCCGCCCGCGGCGGTCGGCCGACCCTGCGTTGCGCACCGCTCCGGCATGGCAGGCCGAGGCGAGCGCAGCGGACGCACGGGGCGTCGGTGATGGTCTGGCGCGAGCAGCGCACCTTTTGCCGGCGGCAGCCCTCGCAGGCGAGGCGCACCTGGTTGGGGTGGAGGACGGCGGGCTGTTGCATCGTGAAGCCGTTTATGATGATGGCATATCAACCAGCTTCGCTCACATTCCACTGGAAACTATTGGGATGGGCAGGATGAAGAAATGAGACACTGTTTGGCAGTGATGATGTGGCTTGGGGGGTTGAAAGTCAACGAGGGCTTACACGCGGAGGCTTTCCAGGGGACGACCGGAGGCTTTCGTGGGGTTGTGGGGACTGATATCACGGAGGTGCAGGGATGGGGTGATGCGCGCCGGGTTGCGTCTTACGGCGTCCAAGATAATCTATCACGGAAATGGTAAGACTGATGCTGCAGCTGCTGGCATTTACCTGTATTGAAAGCAGTGCCTATTGATCCGCGTTTCTTGGAGATTGCCAAGACATATTGCACCAAAGCATTGACAAGTCGGCAACGAGGCGACCCAGAAACAGCTTGTTGGGTCAAACGATACCTTGTTGATGTGAATTTGGCTGTTTATATTACAAGAAGCCCTTGATGGCATCCCAAAACGCCTGCGGCTGCTCGCACATGGGCAAATGCCCAGCGTCCGGCACGACGGCCACCTGTACGCCACCCCGGCCCACCATGCCGCTGAAGCCCTGCATGGCCTTGACCAAGGCTCCCTTGCCGTCGGCCTCGCCCACGACCAGCAGGCCCGGCACTCGGCAGCCTCCCAGCCGGGGCTTCAGGTCGTACTCCCACAGCGCCGTGCAGCTGTGCTTGAAGCCGTCGACGTCGTTGGCCGCGACCATGTCCGTCATCCAGCCCGCCAACTCGGGCTTGTCCATCGAATCGGGGTGGAACCACCGCGAGACGGTCGCGCCGGCGAGCTTCTTGATGCCCTGGCCATTGTCCTCTTCTGCCGCGGCGATGCGGCCCTTCCAGGCTTGGGTGTTGGCTGGGCTGGACGCGGCGTTGAAGTCGCAAGCGATGAACTTTTGGAGATGGTCCGGGTACTTGAGTGCGAAGTTCAGGGTCGTGGCACCGCCCATGGATACACCGATGAGTGTTTCCAGCTTGGATACTCTCAGAGCGTCGAGAACTGTTTTGAGATCGTCCGTGACCATGTCAAGAGTGGCGGCGACGGCTGGTTGGGGGACGCTGTGGCGGCCGCGCGTGTCGTATCGCAGGATCTTGAGATCCGGGCGCTGCTTCTTCAAGATGTCGACCAGCGGACCCCACATGTGTAGAGAAGTCAACAGCGAGTTGCAGAACGCGACAGTTGGCGCGTCGTGGGCTGGATTGCCTTCTAGGCTGTAGGGGATTTCGAGCGAATCTGACGTGGTGACATAGGAGGTGATGATGGCTTCGGATCCTGGTGCTGTCTTGGTCTTTTCGTCTGCTGCAGTGAACGCTGCATCTGCGGGAAGTCTTGACAGGGAATCGAGGTCTCGAGGTGCTGGCCCAAAGACGTAGAATAACTCGTAATTGCGCTTTTGTTCCGATGCCACGAAGCTCTTTACAGCCTCTGCCCCCATCGTGCTCACAGCAGCTTTATGCGCGTCTCCATCAAGGTCGTTTTGTTTTGCAAAATCATGATATACGAAGAATTTGGTCTGTGGTGCCTGGTCTAGGCTGGACGTCTTGAATAGCCGGGTGCGAAGCCAACCTGGGATTTTGCTAATCATGTCGACATGCTGCTCGACGAACCACTTGCGATACCCTTCTTCTGCGCCTTGCGCGTCAACGAGTTCCAACTCGGAAGTAACGGCCACCAAGCCCTCGGCTTCTCGATCCGTCAGGCTCTCGATAGGCGCAAACAGGGGTGACTCGTTGGTGTGGACAAGGTCGTAAAAGTAGCGCCTGACGTCGACTTGACCTATTGTGTCGGCCTCACGACGTGACCGATTCGCACGGAGGGTGGTGTAAGTCTCGGTCTCCAGGTGCGACATGGAGGTTACGTCGTATACCGCGAAGAAGTTGGGGGCGCTGCCGTCCATGGCCCTATAGCGCAGGCCGTTGGAGAAGATGCTGGGGAGCCGTAGCCGGGTAGGGCCGTGCTCGTTGTTATACCATTCATGGAACTGGTCGAGAGACAAGCCCGGCTTGGGCTGCATCGTCACGTAGAGGATTCCAGGCGCCGACATGATTGCACATGTGTTGATATATGTTTACGTCGAATGTATTTTCGATGCTGAAGCAACAACAGACATTGTGTTGCTACGGCTTGCTGCCGTGGTGGGGGCGGGGCGTCGTTTATTTGGCCATGGAGACATCAACCAAGATCCATCTCTAGGATGAACGAATACCCGGAGGACTGAGGTATTTGCCGTGTCCGATTTGCATATCATGTTCCGCCCTGAGGCCCCGAGCGACACCGGCAAATGATATCGGGATTCATGTCCGTCCATCGCCTTTTGCGATAAAGCCCCCAGTGCGAGAGGGGTGGGCCAGCAACGGTGACGTTCAATCGCCCCCGCATCTGGCCCTCCCCCAAAGTTCTTTATTTGCTCGCTGGCCGCTATGGGCGTCAACCATGCAGGTTATCACGTGGGAACAGCTCCCTCCCATCGATGATACCTTGCGCGAGCTGACAATAGGATGACTTCTGAACTCGGTCATACCGAAGGTGGGGATCCAGTGCGGTTGTCTGAATCTCGACTTGAGCGATATCCGATGATGGAGGCAGCACGTATCTAGCGGTGCCCGGCGTTTGCGTCTGTCACGATGGCGTCAAGGCCGCTTTCCTCCCAGACTTGCAGTCCATCATAGCCCCCCTCCTGATGCAGCCACCTGGTTTGAACGCAGGCGGTGCGACCTCACCTTATCCGGCGTAGCACGGGCTTATATCCTCTGGGCACGACGAAATCCGGAGCAGGCCAGGACGGGGGAAAAGGTCAAGGTGGGTTCTGCCTAGGCTCCTGCTAGCCCGGATCTCCCCCGCGCGCATACAGGTCTGATGCTGGAGGTGTGCTTCCTCCATCACGATCCGTGCAGCAAGTCGCGCTGGTGATGCAACGGGCGCGCCAATACCGCGAGAAATTCTCAGCGACGGCGCCGACGCCAACCCGGCCCGGGAATCCTGCGCCAGGTTCCCATTCCCATTGGCCGGCAGATTCCTCCAGTCTTGGACACGACCGGATCCCTCCCCTCGGCTGGCAAGGCTCAGTGAGGAAGGTGGGGTCATTCACACCTCCAGCGGGTGGCTTCAGCTTCTGCCAAGGCACTTTGTGGTTGCGATTTAGGCTCTGTGCCTCTGCTCTGCCATGCTGTGGCCAACTCTAGTTACTTCCTGACACCTCGCCTTTTGTTCTTGACGCATTGACGCTGGCACTGTAACCTCCAGACTCCAACTAGGTTCGCTTCTGTTGCCGTATCGCTGGCCGTCCCCGTGCCGCCCTCTTCGCAAGCGTCCCTTACTTACTCGTACCACCGCGGGGTTCCCGATAGCGCGGCACCGTTGCGCTGCTTCGCATCATCAACGTCATATCGTGGTTGAGAAGAGAGAGCACTCACTCCAGGGGCGACAACGATGGCTGCCAACGGCTCTCGCAATTGACTTGTGTTGGACAAGTAACCCGCATCGCATTCATTCATTCGTGTGTCTTTGACGCAGCGTCACGCCATCACCTGCAAACTCGTTTGCTTCGCCAGCAAACAATCCCTCCTCCGCCCATCCGCCATTCGGCAGTTGGACAGCCGTGAGACGGGGCCATGAACGTCGGGCAAACGGCTAGGTATGCGGCCATGGCCACCCTCCGGTTGATGAGGAGCGCCCGGATGCGATTCTCACACACCTTCGACACGGATTACACCGACGACGAAGAATCCGCATCGAGCCCCAGCCCGCCAACCCACGACCCCGCGAGAGACATGTCTTCGGCAGCCCTTGCCGCTTCCCTCGAGAAGACGCCCGACCATGCTTGGAAGCTGCGCAAGGCATCGAAATGCGGCCAGCGCTGCGCGTACGATCGTTTCATGAACCTGCCCCCGGAGCTCCAGCTGATGATCCTGTCCAACCTCGAATTTGGCGACATTGAGCGGCTGCGCAGGACCTCCCACCACTTCAGGAACCTCATCACGAAGCCCGTCGTTCGCCAGCTCTTTCCCGACCTCCAAGCTACTCTCCAAAACACATGCTACAGTTGTCTCGAGCATGTCAACTACCGGGGCCATTTGATTCGCGCCGAGCAGAATGACCCTCGCTGGCCTTTCGGCAGCAAATGCTTCGACTGCACGGCCCAGCACCGCGAGTTCATGATAGGCCAGAAGTACACGTTGGGCGACTGCTCTTATGCATGGATATGCCGATGGTGCGGCTACCCCGTCACGACAAGCACAGCCTGGAACCAGCCAGAATTCCACCGAAGCTGCTACAAGCGATACAATGCAGTCCTCATTCTGTTTTTTCTCCTCGGCTGTTTCCATTGGCTGTGCATCATCATCGGCGGCGCATTGTGCTGGGCCTTTTACCGGTCCAGCACCATAATCTTGGCGCCGACCATCGTAAGTATCAGTGCTGCCACAACGTGCATGGCTGAGATATGCCCAATGCTAATCAAGAGCCCCAGGTTAATTTCATAATGGCGTTTTGGGCGCTCGTCTTGCTTTGCGTTAGGGGCCAGTACCTCAGGACGTATCACTGGACGGCGATATTGGAATCGGCCATTCTTGGCCTTTGGGTACCCGCCATCTACACCATTCTGCAGCGTACCATGGCATCACCAGATCCTCCGTCGGCAAAGGCTCTGGCTACGATGACGTTCATTTTTCTGAACATGTGAGCTTCGCTGTTATACTTCACACAAGGCCGGCTTGGAGCTAATCCAGACAGGTCCTTTCGACTGCTCAACATTCTGGGCAACATCGTCTTGATGTGCGAGTACAAAATGTGGCGTCGACACAGGCCGAACGTCAATCCCCTGAGTCGCTCGGCCCATCTCTTGATGACTCTTTTAGTACTGTGGACGTATCCTCAGAGTATCGAGCAAGAGTACCCCGCTACTTGGTGGTTTGGAAGATCTCGGCCCCAGGGAGGGCTTGCATGATAGGTCCTTTCGCCTTGATCATATCAATTTCAAAACAACATGCAAGACTCCGTGTTCCAGGACCGAGCTGGCAGTATTGCAAACACAACGGACAGGCTTCCGACAGATTGGGACAAGTTTACAAAGACTTCTTCACCTTGTGGTCAATTTGGGAAGTTCATAGCGTGGACTGAGCTTGGAGCTTTTAAATATAATGCGCATTCTTGACCCATCAATGCATTGCTATATTTACAAGGTACTGCGGTATTCACGAACCAGCCTCCTTCCGACCAGTTGAAAATCGCTACCCTTATCGGGGAAGCCGACTGTCCTCACCACCCATCTTTTTCGTGGGAGTTTTCGCGTGGTTGCTGGCCACGACGGTCTGACGATTTGCGCCGTGAATTTCACTGTCGTCGGACGCGCTCTTGCCGCCCTGGCCGAAAAGTCCCTGGAAGCGCTCCGAGAAGCCCGATGGCTGCGCATTCGAGTCTTGCGAGCCGGACCCAGATGAGCCGGACGAAGAACCTTTCCCAGACGAGGCAGACGAAGATCCCCCAGAGCTGACGGAATCCTGCCCGCTACTCTTGTGGCTGCCCGAGCCAGTATGATCGCCATAGTCACCGCCCTGCTTCTTGGTCTTCATCTCGGTGGTGCGGGCGTTCATGCCGCCGCCGCCGACGCCGCCGCCGACGCCGCCTGAGGGCAGCTGATCCCTGGAGGCGTCGGTGTCGATCTTGCGGTCGGAGTCGTGGGTAGAGCTGGTGGTGCCGGAGCCGACCTGGCCGGTCTCGAAGCCGCCGGTGGTGAAGTTGCCGCCGACGCCGGCGCCCCCGAGGCCGCTATCGCGCTTGGCCTGGACGCGGTCGCGGCGCTGGTCCTCGGGGTTCTTCTTGGGGCGCGTGGTCGCGTAGACGGCGGCGCCGACGAGGCCGACGCCTGCGACAGCGGGGATGGAGAGGTGCTTTGCGTATTGGGACATTGCTTTTCCTTTGTTGTGGGTGGTGTGACTTTGCGAGGTGGGATGTCAATTGGGGTGGTTCTGTCAAGCTTGAAAGCAGGAGCAAAGTTCAGTTGAACCAGCGGCAGTGATGCAGTGATATAATAGTTATGTCTACCTGGCGAAGCCTGTCGTGTCGGGGTTTGTTCTTTAAGCTGGGATTTGTGGTTCCATGACGCCGTTGCGGCGGGCGTCTGGATGATGACATTGTGATGATGACATTGACTCGAGTGTGGGCATCAGCGCCGTAAACCAGAACAGCAAGGGGGGGTTTCTCTGGGACTTGCAGAGCCGAGAATTTCGCAGGGGAAACCACCTGGCAAGGCCGGTGCTATTTTTTTCTGATTAGACTGAGAAGAGAGAGAGCTTAATCTATGGATCAGGAGCTTCTGGAAGCATCGAGTTGGGTGGTGTTTCTTTTTTTTTGTGTGCGTGCCTTGACAATATGTGTGTAAATGCTCGACTAGCTGACCTGCGGGCATAGGCAAGCTGGAGTTGTGCAGCACAGGCAGGGGCTGGTCGGGATCATGCATTCTCTCCCTATTGGTAATATTTTTCTTATTGGTGATAGAGGAGGACGTTTGCATCCGTTGTCTACATGACAACTCCACGAGGATGGTTTCCCCATGCAGTGAGTGCATCTTTGACGTGTCTGCTGCGCCAAGCCTGCATCACATTGACTCTGTCCTGCATCTTCAACTCGTGGGTCTACACTGTTTTCCATGGCTGATCGCCCGGCCGTTTGCCCAACCTTGATCAGATGCGTCGGCACAACATTGTGGCCATGCACCTTGTTTGATCTCGCCCGCCAGCGCGGGGCGGGTGTCAGGTACCGCAGCCCACGTCCACCTGCCGTGTCACCGGTCGGCCGGATGCAGGCATGCATAAGAAAAAGCACTAGTATTCTTGTCAAATTGTTCCCATTGGAGCTGTTAGAAGTTCGTCTGAGCTTACCCCAGACACAAGATGGGGAAAGAGGGACCCGGTGCGGGGGTTCCTTTCTCCAACCTCTCCCATCTCCAACGTCTGCCCCAGATCCAGCTTGGGACCTTCACGTCTGCCTGGACCCTCACGAGGGGGGACGGTACGCCATAAAAGTCCTTCGCCGTCACTCGGTTCAATGGCCTCCGAAGCCCGTTCGGTTTGCCCGGTTCGACCACGGAATCGTCTCCTCTTCGATCAACGGCCCCAATGGCACCCCTCACTCGGCTGCGCAAATGGCGTAGCTACGGGCTCTTCTGTTGGAGATAAAAAGATGTAGACCCCCTCCCGTTCTCTGGCAATTCTTTCTTGGGCCACATTCTCGACCGACCCCCAGGCACAGCTTCATTCACGATGAGGGCAATCTTGGGTTTGGCCGCGTTGGCGGCTTCTGCCGGCCTGGTCTTGGGCCAGGAGACCCCCGCGGAATGGCCCGTACTCGACAATGGCCTCAACACGGTGGTCCAATGGTGAGCCCGCATGCGGTTCTAGCTCTTCGAAACCAATCGCACTGAACAACCACAGGGATCACTACAGCTATTACGTCAACGGCCAGCGACTATTCGTCTTCTCCGGAGAAGTGAGTCCATACCCGTCTATTCCGCAGAGGCCGACAGACTAACAAGGACAGTTCCATCCCTGGAGATATCCAGTGTAAGTCCAGCATCGACATCAATTGACGACGCCAAGGCTGAGACAGATATCAAGCCCCGAGCTGTGGCGGGATCTTCTCGAAAAGATCAAGGCCGGCGGGTAAGCTCCCTTGCATCCTATTTTGATATGCTTCTTGCAACCGGTTGACACGCTTCAGCTTCAATGCCTTCTCCATTTACGAGTCGTGGAACTATCACAGCGCTAACCCTGATCACCTTGATTTCGAGAACGGAGCTCACGACTTTACGTCCATCTTGACTCTGGCCAAGGAGCTGGGCATGTATGTCATTATCCGACCTGGTCCCTACGTCAATGCCGAAGAGAACGCTGGTGGCTTCCCCATGTGGCTCACCACCGGTGCATATGGTGCCCTTCGTAACGACGATGAGAGATACACCGAGGCTTGGACACCGTATTGGGAGGAGATTTCTCGCCTGATCGAACCCCACCTCGTCACCAATGGCGGCAATGTCATCATGTTCCAGATCGAAAACGAGCTGAATGGTCAATGGTCCAATATCCAGCAGCGTATTCTATACCCGCCTACCGCAAACTACATGCAGGCGTTGCAAGACTCGGCAAGAGACCAGGGTATCGACGTGCCCCTGAGCCACAATGCCCCCAACATGCGTGGATGGTCTTGGTCCAAGGACTTCTCCAACGCCACAGGAAACGTCGATGTCGTCGGCGTCGACAGCTATCCTTCTTGCTGGAGCTGCAACCTCAGCGAGTGCACGGGAACCAACGGCGAGTACGTTCCCTACCAGGTCGTCAACTACTACGACTACTTTACCGCGTGGGCGCCCCGTCAGCCCAAGTTCGTCCCCGAGTTTCAGGGCGGTTCTTATAACCCCTGGGGTGGTCCTCGAGGAGGATGTCCTGCCGATATTGCTGAAGACTTTGCCAACATGTTTTACCGAAACCTGATCTTCCAGCGCATCACCGCAATCTCTCTCTACATGCTCTTTGGCGGCACCAACTGGGGCTGGCACGCATGCCCCGTTGTTGCGACCAGTTACGACTACTCCTCCCCCGTCTCCGAGAACCGCTTGCTCTGGGACAAGTTTTATGAGACGAAGCTCCTCACCCTCTTCACGCGGGTCGCCAAGGACCTTGCGCACACCGACCGACTCGGAAACGACACCACGTATACTGACAACGATGCCATCACTACTTCAGAGCTTCGAAACCCGGACACAAACGGTGCTTTCTACGTCGTCATGCACGCCGAATCGTCGTCGGGCACACGGGAAACGTTTCAGCTTCGCGTCAACACGACTCAAGGCGAACTCACCATTCCCAGAAATGGAGGTGACATCACCATCAATGGCCACCAAGCCAAGATCCTCGTCACCGACTTCTCGTTTGGCAGCAAGCATCTTCTCTATTCCACAGCAGAGGTTCTGAGCTACGCTATCATTGATGGCTGGGAGACCATTGCTTTGTGGCTGCCCGAGGGCGAGGCAGGCGAGTTCGCCATACAGGGCGTCGAATCCGCTGAAATCTTGCAAGGTTCAGCCGTAGACTCCTTTGAGGCGCAATCTGCGGATGGTCAGATCACCGTATCCTATGTCCAGAGACGAGGAATGACCGTGCTCGATCTGGCTGGAACGCGCGTGTTGCTACTCGACCGTGAGGCAGCCTACCACTTCTGGGTTCCCACTCTCGACAATAATCCTTTTGCTCCGCCCAACAGCACAGGTGCGCTTTTCACTCTATTTGCTTCCCCTGCACAAGCATTCACCGAGACTAACGTTGCTATATAGTGTTTGTTCAAGGATCCTACCTTGTTCGATCTGCTGTCCACAACAAGGAGGAGCACGCGCTGTATCTGACAGGCGACGAAGAGGAATCTTCAACCCTCACAGTCTTCGCACCTCGTGGTCTTTGCTCAATCTACTGGAATGATCAGAGGGTCACTGTTGAATCCAGTGGAGGCGGTATCTACGAGATCCAGGTCGAGGGGCCTGCAGAGTTTGAGCTTCCCGAACTAGGGCCATGGACATCTGTTGACAGCTTGCCCGAGATCCAGGAGGACTATTCACCTGAATCCATTGCCTGGGTTGGTACGTTATAACTCTCGTATACCCTTCGAAGTTCCAAGCTTCTAACAAGGTCTAGTTGCCAACAACACAGAGACAACCAACCCTACCAAGCCAGCCGATAACAACCCAGTTCTGTACGTTGACGACTACGATATTCACGTGGGCAACCACATCTACCGTGCCACCTTCCCTTCCACTGATGAACCTCCTACGGGCGTGCTTCTCGACATGATTGGTGGCTTGGCTTTCGGCTGGTCGGTCTGGCTCAACTCGGAGTACATTGGGTCCTACCACGGATGGTCATGGATCGGCGACGCGGCGGCTACTTTCTCTTTCGAAAATGCCACTTTAAGGGACGAAGGAGACAATGTCCTCGTCATTCTTATGGACAACTCAGGCCACGGCCTGCGGGAGCTCGCCATCGAGCCTCGTGGAATTACGGAAGCGACTCTTGTCGGACCAAGTGACGAGTACAAGTTCAGTGAGTGGCGGATTGCCGGCACAGCAGGCCGCGATGAGAATATCGACCCGATGCGCGGTCCGCTCAACGAAGGTGGCCTCTACGCCGAACGTCTAGGCATGCATCTGCCTGGTTATCCCGACGACGACTGGGAAGAAGCCTCTGCGGCCGGTGCCACTCTAGTAGTCCCTTCGGCAGGCGTACGTGTATTCCGTACAACAGCGCCTCTCCACGTGCCCAGTGGTCTCGATGTGTCCATCTCGTTCCGCCTAACCTCCACCAACGACGACACCTTTGAGCCGTCCGACCCGACCTACTCCAATCGCCTACGCGCTCTCCTCTTTGTCAACGGCTACCAGTATGGCCGCTTCAACCCTCACATCGGCCATCAGATCGACTACCCTGTGCCACCCGGCATTCTCAACTACGATGGCGACAACACGATTGCTGTGACGGTGTGGAGCCAGGACGCACAAGGTGTCGAGCTCAAGGTCGAGTGGATGGTCAACTATGTGCACACTTCGAGTTTCGATATGCTGTTTGACAGCGCGGAGCTGCGTCCGGGCTGGACGGAGGACAGGCTGCAATACGCCTAGGCTAAGAGTGATGTTACCTAGAATAAAATAAGATATGCCTGAGAGACATTGTTGCAGGTATGACAAATGATAAATTTGACGAGACTGGAACATAAGCAGCTTCCATGGAACCTCATGGCCCGTCCGGCTCTTGGTCGGACCATGCCACGTCATATCGGAGCTACGTGACCTTTCCTGCGCGTTGAACAGACAGCTCGATAAGGCACAATTTTGATGACACGACTCAACCGTGTAGCAGAGTAATCTTCCATCTATGTTCCAGTTGCTGGACGACTAAGTAGGCAAATGTTGAAATGATGGTATAACCCCGAGGCCAGCGGAAAGATGCTTGAATTACCGCCTCCACGTCGCAGTTTTCGCATTACAGATTCGGCGTACCAATCCACGCCGACGCGGGAACATCATGATGTATTTCGTCATCATCGCACCCTCGCGAACCTCTTTTCCGGCCGTTCCAGACAGCAACAGGACCCAAAATCCACAGCGCAGTTCGTCGCAGCCAGTCGAGACACCTATTCAACGGCCCGAGCTTTGATCTTAGAGACATACTCCTACTCGCAGGCTTCAACCAGCCTTTTTCTTTTCTCTCTCTCTTATGTCTTTGTGGGTCGTGGTGTGTGCCACCGCGCCTTTTTACGTGTCTTTGACTCAGAGGAGAGGGGGGGTGGGGGGAGAAGATGTGGTTTTGAGATTCATCTGGGACAGAGACCGGCCTTTTGCGTCTTATCGTGGTGTTGAGATGACAATGCATGACACAGTCTGGCTGTCTGAACGAGCACAAGCCGTTTGTCATTCACGCTCTTGTCTTTGGTCCCT
>KL659200.1:18842-30453 GCA_000732775.1 Stachybotrys chlorohalonatus IBT 40285 | reverse complement strand
TTCATACATTCGTCTGCGCCGATGTGCGGGAACAGCGCACTCCCAATTCGTCAGATGGCGTAGGACGGATGTCGCGTTCAAAAGTTTTGTCCTACGCTAAGAAATCTAGCTAGGCCATTTTCGTGAAAAAGCTGTGTAAGTTCCATATTAACACACCAAAATACGTACTAATTTATGGAATTTTCTCCACGACCCTCCTTATACTCATTTCCACCTTCAAGACGGATCACCTCTTTGATATGTTGTATAATTCGTTCAATCCAAGCACGAATGCGTTCCTGCGAGAGCTTGGCTTCCTTCCATACACGGATAGCTTCAGTACGGTTCTTTGGGGCGCCGAGCTTTGTAGTCACTCGTTTGAGATACCACCAGGCCGGCTCGATCATGTTCAAATCAGGTGAGTTGGGGCACCATAGTAACCGCTTGATATCGTGAAGATCATAAATCGCTTGTTGGTGTTGATGGGCGTGAGCAGGTGCATTATCTTCCTGAACAAGCATGCCGGGGCGTAAAGCTTCACATTCCTTAGCAAAAGGAATCAACTGTGGGATAATAATGTGCTTTTGATAGCGGAACCAGTCGATACCGCCTTTCTTTGCATTCCTTCCAAGCTTGCCGGTCTTCTGATTCCATCGCCAAGTAGGCTGTTTGCCAGGGAGTTGACGAAGTGCAAGTCTTCTCATACCGTTCTCAAGTTCCCATTTTTCACGCGCCAGTGGCTCAAGGTCCTTGTTCAACTCCTTGATAGCCTCTTCAGCTTCTTTCTTTTCCTTTGCTGTTTTTGGTGACCAGCAGTGACAAGGACCTTTTTTATCGTACGAAAAACAGCCCCAGAACATGAACTCTGAAGTGCCTTTCCATCTTTCACGAATGCAAGAGCGAACGAGTGCCTCATCAGGCCGTCTCCAGATACAATAGCCTCCACGGCGGTGAAGAAGCACAACCGAAGTCTTGTCCGACCAAATAACGTGTTTCCAATCCTCCAAAGTCCAATGCTCGTGAGCAAGGCACCAGTCAAGGCGTTGCTTCCTCATCTTCACTGTCAACCTAGGCTTCCTCATTGGCTTGGTCTTGTGGAACCCAGCTTGGCTGAGGACTTGCCAGACTGTAGTAGCGGATACAGGCAGCCCGCTGCTAGTAAGTTCACCAGCAAGCTCAGCACATGACTTCTCTTGTGCATAACGATCGCGGCTTACCTTTGTGATAAGCTCATCTTTCAATACCTCAGTTTGAGTACGGGGACGGCCTGAACGAGGAGCATCACAAAGCCAGTCATCACAGATCGTCAGAGGCCTCACATCAGGGTCAAAGCCACGCTCAATTGCCCGGCTATAGATCCGGTTGACTTGACGAACAGACAGACCTGTGATTATCGCAACCTGGGCTGTGATCATCCCAGTGCCGGCTTTCAGTGCCAGCACCATAGCCCGGGTTGAGATATCTGTATTCTTCGAACGTTCTGGCATCATTAAGTGATTTTTTCCAAAAAAGACAGCAGGGAAGGTATCTTAATGAAGGAGGGGAAAATATGGTACGAATTAGTAGGGATTATCCTCTTCCTTGATCATGCTTAGCTAGCATCTTGGCAGGACAAAACTTTTGAACGCGACATCCGTACAGTGGCCGGCAATTAGTATTTGACCCCTGTTCGACGTGCTTTAACAGCCGGTGTTACTGTAATGCCTTGTCATCACCCAAAAACTATCCCGATTGGTAAGGAGTTTTTAACAGGGGTCAAATACTAATTGCTGGCCACTGTAAGAAGACCATGCTGATACTGGTCGTATCGCCGAAGGATATCCTAGTGCTGACAAGAGCCCCGAACGGTCCAAGCCTGGCCCGCCTAACCTGAAAAGGCAAACATTGTGGCCAGCGCTGCTCCACCAGTGTGTTGCATCGACGTCTCATTCGTTGTCGTCTCAGGCATCTGGAAACAAGCACTTAACTCCATCGCATCAGTCTACCATAAGTACTTGCAATCTGCGCCCATCTCTGTTTTGGGACAACAATCAGTTCTTGTTACGTCCTTAAGACTGAATTGTCTCAAGGCCAAGATGGGTGCCGAGTTTGCTTTCGTTTCACTGGACAACACTACCGGCAAGATGAAGCCGGCTGATCGCCTCTTCATCCGCAGCCGCTGCATGCAGGGCATAAACAAGAAGGGGAACTCCCGGCGCTCGATACGAGCCATCCGGAAGGCAGCTGCTGCCGCCGAGAAGAATGCACAAGCGCAATCGGGGATGCCCAAGGCCCCTACGGCTGGTTCGGGTAACGCGGCCAGTAGCATTGAGGCGGAGGAGCTTGCCCGGCTTAGGGATGCAACGATGAGATATGTGCAGCGGTATGCCGGGCCGATGTTGGACTTTGACATCATCCGGTTCTTTCACCAGGATACTTCGTTTTATCCCAGGGAGCTGCTGGGCACGTGTAAGTTCTTGCTGCGTTAGCGCGCTCAACAGCATTGTATTCATGTATGTGCTTGTTAGTCTCCATTTTTCGAGACGTCAAAGGACTTATCTACCCGCTACACAACCGAGTCCAAGTATCAGAACTGGTGCCCTCGGGTGGAAGTTGGCTGATCGATCACACTCCCTTTCGCCATGCCGTCTTCCTGACCGTCGAGGCCTACAGGGAGTACATGGTGGATGGAGCGCTGAGTGCCAGCACAAATATGCGATATCGAGCCACGATCCTGCTACTCAACGCACGGCTTTCTGAAGAGCTTGCGGGATTTTCCGCCGAGACGACCATATACGTTGTCAATATCCTTGCAACGATAGCGGTGTGGCTGGGGCGTCCGGTTGAGGTTGCATCACATGTTAATGCCTTGAAGAGAATTGTCACCAAGTGCGGTGGTCAATCGTTTCTGCGAACTAGACCGAGCCTGGAGTATTTTGTACACACGTGCGTCAAAGAGTAGGCGTGATAACTGGGTTATACTGACCTGAAGTGCATATAGTCTCGACCTAGCGAATACCTTAAGCAGCGGAGACTCCTCCAATCCGCCTGGATTTCGCAGTTCCAATGAAATCTCTTACTCCAATTATCCCGAGCGTGGCATCTCGCAACTGAATGCAATCCCCTTGTCACCGCTTCTCTCCTACACTCTCGATAGGCGGGTTGTTAAGGTCTTGGATGACATGCGGCACATCGCAGCCAAGATCAACGACGATTTAGCTCGGGGAATGTTACTGGACACTGAAATCTTCAAGAACCTACACAAAAGCGTTCAGCCTCGCCTGGTCTCGCTGCAAGTTCTCTCCGAGGATCCAGACTCGGAGTGTCTGCGCCTCGGAATGCTCTCGTTTCTAGGAATGAGCACATTCCGCGTCCCATGCAACCTTGGCGCCAGGAAGCTGCGAGCATATCCGCACTTGACCAACAACTTTCGGAAAGCGTTGCAGGCCGTGGAACCTTCGACGCTAGGAATGAGCACTCTTGTGCTCTGGCTACTCATGATTGGTGCCATGTCGGTATTTGAGGTGGAAGACGAGGAATGGTTGGTGGAGAAGTGGAAGAATGTGATCATGACCATACCAGGCGTGCAGCTGAGCTGGGAAGATGCAAGAAGGCATTTGCGTGACATATTATGGCTCGATGCTATTCATGATTATCTTGGTCAAGTTGTCTACAAAAGGTTGATGATCAGAGCGTTCAAAGATACCTGAATGGAGCTTGTAAGCAACCATTATCCTGACTGGTCTCGGTACTTGCCCGCGAAGAGCACATAGTGTCATTGATGCACAAATATCGTTCGCAAAAATGCCCACGTCGTCTTAGACCGTCTTGGAAGCGCAGCTCGTTGTCGCTCCGTTCCCGAAGCTCTTTTAATATTCGTGCATTCAGGACTGGATTGCCTTCAGCCTGCATTTCACCACCGGCTTATGTTATCCACCGCCAATCACCCTATTACCCAAAGTGTACGAAAGAGGGCTACCGTGGAAACTCGAAAATTCGTCCAGGACTGTGAAGCTAGGAAAGTATGGGGGAGCCAATAAAATCACCTAATGGAAAATACTAGGGTATACTTAGAAAAGTATCTCAGGTTTCTATTGGCCCACTATGGCTTCCTGACTCCAGTCAGGGACGGATTTTTCGAGTTTCTGCGGTATTTGCACCCACCGACACATTTATCATAAAATAAAACCGTGCAAAAAGTTCAAGGCAAGCAGGCTGGCATTCTTGTTGCTTGCCATGCGCCAGAATTGATGGAGCAAGTATGTAGAGACGCGAAAGTGATGGATTGGTAATTCTTGACAGTATCGTCCATGAATAGCATGTTGGCGAGCCTGGCTTGGCCTCAACTTATCTGCTTTTCATACTGGTATGGAGCTGATCGAAGAGAATGCCTCTTTTGTGCAAATCCTGGTGGGAAACAGAGACCATAGGGCCAAGTCTAAAGTCTGCGCGTGGAAGGCTGCTAATCACCAAGGACTTGGCATCAAGAGCTGGATAAGCAGAGCGCGACCAAGATCACTGATTTCGGATGTGCCATGTATCCATCTTTCGTAAAATTGTAACCCGTCATAGCAACACCGCAGTCAAAGTGGAGATTATTCAACCAGTGAGTCTGGGTTGTGCAGCAGCTTTTCTGACAAAGCAGAGAGATTAGAGGCCAAGTACAACCATTTGGCATCGTTATCTTCATTCCGTGAGTGTAAGATGAGATTGGGATCGACGTCAGGGCCAGGTCAGACCGATGATGAACAAGCACCGAAGGAAGTACAAATGAATCGATGGGCGGGTTTGACGAGACATACGCACTAGCTTGCGTTTCATTTTCCATCTGTAGTTTCAACTTTGGCTCGGTCGTTGGCGGGAGTTATTGCCCAATTCGGGAGGCGTCCTACCTAAAATACTGTAGAGTGGAGAGAGCCCGGCTAAGATTGAACGGCGCCGGGATAATCATAAGGCAGCATTGAATGGGCCTAGAAAATCTGTAGGCTGCGTCTCTGGAGTGATACAAGTGTTGGTCATCATGACTTGTATCAAGTATATCCAATTACAAGGCCATCGATATGTCAACTGCTTATCCTGATACGAGTCTCCCAAAGCCATATGAGGTGATTGATTATTCAATTGATGGTTCATTTCATGATATCTAACTCAAATGTTTGACGTGACTCGTAGGCCAACAGCATGAACCCGATGGCTTGTGTAGCCTTCAATCGTATGAGGAGAAGTTCCAAAGACTCACTCCATCGATCACGTTAGAGCGGAATATCCTTATCTACTCGTAACCTCAAATATATAGCGGTGGTCTTGTACTCCTTTGAGTGTATCACTCAGTCTAGCGACAATAATATGCCCCAAGTATGCTATGCAATTATCCCAATGGGTTTTCATGTCCGCACGACCGCCTTGCGAACCCGCATCTTGACCGAGCCCGCTGGCATGGCGGTAAAGGCATGGACCTGGTACGCATGAATGCCCAGCTTGGTGTCCAAATCGGTGTGGCCAAAGATGGATTCGGACTCGGCAACAGGCTTATGGTCCACGAGCTCAAAGTCGAACCAGCGTGCCAGCAGGACAAGCGACGTCTTCATCTCGTCCATGGCCAGCGTCTGGCCCAAGCACGCACGCACACCCCTTTCGAAGGGGCGGTAGCCGTTGCGAGGCACCGGCTTGTCGGGGTTGAGGAAGCGTTCGGGCTGGAAGAGCTTGGGGTCTTCGAAGACATCTGCGCTGTAGTGCAAGGTGTGGCCGACGACTGCGAGCATCTGTTTCTTCTCCAGAGGATACTTGGTTCCTTTATAGTCGATGCTTGTTCTGTGAACATTAGCGCTCGAATTATGTACAAGCGCATCAAAAGGCTGAAGAGCTGGAATGATTGGTAACTCACACGTTGGGAGGTGCCTCGCGAACGCCCATTCCAACGGGGAACAGTCGTAGCGTTTCCTGCACAACGGCTGTAGTATACTCTAGGCTGTTGAGTAGAGCAGGCGTCTCATGCAGCATTTCGATTGTGCGGTCGAAATCCTTATCCAGCACTCTGTCATGCTCCGCGCGGACCTTTTCGAGGACTTCTGGGAAAGCACTGAGAAGCGCCCACACGTACTACGACGTACACTTAGCATGCAAAGCGTATGGATCGGGGGAGAATCTCTTACTGTTGATGTATCTGTGGTGGTGCCAAAGCCAGCAGCAATGAAGCCTTTTCCGCTGTGGCCGGCATTAGCATCTTGAAACTGGATTGACATGGCACGGGGATGGAATTCTTTCTTACTTTTCCAGCAGAATCTGCATCTGGGTGCTGTCCAAAGACGTGCCATTTTTCAGTCGTGCCAGCAGCATTCTATCGAGAATTGTAGTCGCCTTCATCTTTGCAGACTCGCTCTTTTGTTCCTGAAGCGCGGCATAGCGAGCGTGGATCAAAGCCTCAATCTCATTGTCGAGACCGCCCAGGCACGTGTCCATGTCCTTCCTCCAGCGCAATTTCTTCAAAGGGTTGACGAGAGACCCGGGGATTCCCTTGATTTGCATAAGCTTCACCATGCGGGTCGAGTAGTCGTATGCCTGCTTGCTCAGCCGTTCACCAAAGAAGACTGTTCCCAGCACGTGGAAGGGAAATCTTCCCAGCTCAAAGGTCATGTCAACGGGCTGGTCTGACTCGGCGAGCTGCGCGAAGCGGTCATGTAGCTCCTTGGCGTCGTCGACAATGCTGTGATGAAAGGCTTTTGAGGCGGTGGGGGTCAAGGCCGGGGCTATCTGCTGGAGAAGATCTTTCCACAGCTGACCGTTGGCGGCCTCGATGAAAGTTCCTCCGACGTTTTCCTCGAAGAATCTGGTCACGAGTCCAGGCATCCCGTAGCCGTTCAGCGTGGTGGGGATGGCCGCTGCGTCCGGGCTCGTCAGCATCATCATGGGGGGCCCAAACGGCCACAGGTCGAGGTAGAAAATGTCAGGGAGAGCATGATCCTGCTTCAACTGCGTGACGACGGATTGAATGTAGCCTCCAGGGGGCATCTTCTGGGTGTAGGCGCCTATCATTGGAAGATGCCCCCAAAGGAAAGAGTGAGGCGGTCCGGGCTGGCGCAAGTCAGTATGGTCCACGTCAAAAGTGTCGGTGGGCTCTCATACAAGCTTGCCGTAACGGCGGCGAACCGTCACCAGGCGCGCTACGAAGTAGGCAACTGCACTGGAGGCCAGTCCAGCCGCAAGCCACAAGCTAGCTCTGAGGTCGAGCAACATGTCTTTGGTACCCTCGTTGAGTTGACGATGATGCGGGGCGCTCGATGTGAAGGTGTTGCTCCAGAACGAACGTGGGAAAACCTGTATCGGAAACCTCAGCTAGTCTGTCCGTAGCTTAGATCGAGTTCAATCGGAGCTTCCATGACGCGAACCCTTGCTGGTGTAACCCCTGACAGCTGGTCCCCCACACACACGAGGTTGCTTACCAAAAAAAAAAAAAGAGGACGTGGATAATACTTATGGAATAAAATCCGTTGAAACTGTACTGAATTGCATAGGTGACAGATAGTCACCTGTCAAGTTCAAGTAATATCACCTTTCCCTTATCCGGTTTCGAGTCGGGGAGCGGACGGTCCAGGAAGAGGACTCGCCCTTCCATGTGCGAGATTTTCAGGGGTGGGGGCATTTTATCACCACAGCCAGGATTAGACTCATGGTGATCCATCCTTGGTAAACAGGACGATTCCATTGGAGAAGCCGGGGCTACTCATCACTTCCAATCGGTCAACCTTCCTAATTCAAGCCCAGGTCCCCAAAGCCCCGTCTGGGCTACCGCGTTGAGGCCCCCAACTGCATAGATGCCGGTCCACTACAAGCCATTCACCTACCAAGTACCGGCATGAAATAAGAATGGCTTTGATTTGGTGACAATAAGGGAACAGCCGCCTGGTAAACGGACAGTGGCTCCAGGCTTGCATTGGGTAAAAATATGCTAGAATTACGACATGAATGGTCAGCATGTCGTGTGTTTTGAAGATTTCCACGGCGCTAGAACGAGCAGCCATTGCCCGGCCACAGCCGTTCCCGGTCAATGATCCTGGTCAGAAGCGACCGAGGTTGGTTCCAAATGGGGACTTTTCAGCGGACTAAGAGAACCAATTGCTCGACGTAAGCACTACCGAAAGCATTCATGGCAAACCAACAGCCAAGCTCGATATCAAGCATCCAACCAGGCGAAGCCGCTTTAACGACGGCGTTTCTTATGCCCTAGTCCCATCTACAACACATAGATGGCCAGACTCCAGAACCCGAGCATAAGACATCTTCGCCTCGGCTGGATGTCTCATAGCAACGCACATTCAACATTCCTCGACATGCCAGGTTGCCAAGACGGTATGGGGTGCCTTCGTAGGAGCATTCTCTCGTGCCATGGGCTCTATAATTCGAAATGTCTGCTGGAAAACTGTCTTGTCCAGGATTCTGGTCAACACGCCTCGTCGCAATTGATTCACCACACACGTCGATGGTTTCGCCTGCCACGAACTCAAAGACCCTCCAAAAGTATTCCATAGGACCACCATTGATGTGGACTGAGAAAGGTTAATACTTGTCCCGTCCGAACTCGGTGCTGGACCACGATCGCTGCATCCATTGAGCCAAGCGGCCATTGCACCGGCGTTCGCATCAACGGCAATATAGTTGGCACGACATGTGCCTTGGAGAGTGGCGAATCGAATTTTGCGACTGGATGGCCTGACGCCGTCAGCAATCTGAGACTGTTTCAGCCACGTTGGTGTCTCAGGATAATTGTTCAGCCAGACGCGAGTTGCACCGTCCAAGGCCTGGGTCCAAACATAGTCTGCTTTGCCATCGCTACGATCCGATTAGAGAAAATAATAGCCAAGCTGGTATACTTGAAAATAAAATCCATCGATGTCGTAGAAACCGATTTCTTCAGGGCGTTGTGAGATACCCGAGGCATCTGCGGCTGGAACCGCTCGCCACCCCGTTTGTCCAGAGCTTTCATTTAATGTATTTCTGTAGATGATAATACAGTCATTTGGTTTCAAAAATGCATGGTCATCAAACTGGTAATCTCAGCTATTTCTCCGTTTGTCGGTACACAGCAGAAAGAGCACGCGGTTACTCACACCATCACCATCAATGTCTGCAAAGCGCACATCGGCACCAGGCCCTAGTCCGCTTGCAATTTCATCGACTGGTCTCCCCAGACAGCCTTCAAGACGGTCGTCGCTTCGACCGGCGTTGAGATATGCCCTCAAAGCGCCTGTATCAGGATCGAGAACAAGATAATCATCCATACCCGTGCTGGTGATCGGTCAGTAACAGAATACGCCCAACCTAGTTTGTGAAAAACGTTTTAGGTTTTCGTACCCATTGATCTTTCCGAAATTGACTCCGTTAGCAGGAGCTGCGCCAGATGCAATTGGATTGCCGTTGTCCCGAGGGTTCCACTACCAGCCTAGGACATCGTCGTATCGTGGAGCTGTATTTAGGCTTGGAATTCATTTAGCGAAAACCATGACATTGACATTGTCGGGATTTATAACCAGGTAGTCGTCGAGCTAGATTGACATCCTCAGCACATGGCAAGCCTTTTTAGTCAAGTTTACTGACTTACTCTGTCACCATCCATGACCTTGTTGGGGAAAACTTACGGCAGTATGACAGACCCTGCACGTCCGGCGCCACTACCAATGATGCTATCGTTTGTCTCGGCTGTCGACCATGGGTCTGGGAGATTTTTGATTCAGCAAATGATCATTCCGGTATCGCGGTCAAGCCATACATTGTCTGCCGTATTGTCTTTCAAGGAGCGTTGGGCAACCAACAAGCTCTTCCATCACCATTCATATTGTATAACCTAGAATAGGTTATCAGGACTGGCAAGTTAAAGCATACCTCTGTTCTGGCTTACCGGGCTTGTCTTGGGTTCCGATGGATTCCCTCAACAGCTCTTCCACCATCGACCCAGCGTCTCCTATATCTCCGATCGCCTATAAATCCAAGACCTATTGCAATCTCGCCTGTTGCTTGTGATATGGGAACGGTGTTGCAACTTGCAATACCACCTTGGCTGACCGCATTGGCCGCCCGAAGGACAGCGTCTTTTGAACTTGACCTTTCAGGAGACGTTCTCCCGTCAGGATTTGCAATATTTGTTGCTAGCCCCGCGTTGCTTCCACTCGGACTGGGGACATCGCTTCCATCAGGCTATAGAGGATCGTCTCCAACCGGCTGGTGAATCCAATGGGTTATAATTCAAGTGACAAAATCATACCAATAATTATCAAACATGGCATAGCCAGCATTTGTCAGATGAATGGAATCTCGCAGATCACTCGTGAGAAATGTGCTTAAGTTAACTGCCACAATGTCCTTGCCAGAATCTAGACGACTCTGTACGATTCCAGGAATGGGTTCTTGAAATTGATCGGTCCTGCTCGATTGGTCCTGGTTGCAAGTATTGGTAATGACCGCGACGAGTATGACAGCATTTGGACAGGCTTCCCACATCTGATCGATCAGATTGCGAAGTCGCTCAATAGCCCCTCTAGAATCATTGCCTTTGGTAGAGATGCCGTTGCTTAGATTCTTGTCATTAGTGCCAACATGAAGGAGAATGATATTGGGCCGTTCGCTCAAGGAAGGCCCAATCTTATTTGAAACTTGCTAAATAGTCCTACCAAACCATGCCGCCTGGAAAACTGTTATCAGCGCGCCATAACTTCACTTGCAGCCCGAAGGCAATACAGCATACAAAATAATTCCAACTCATAGTTCCACTGGGGTGCTGCTGGTGCCAACAAACGGAACCTCATTTCCTGATCCGCCGTCAATCGACTTGCCCGATGAAGGCGCTTGAATTGTGTGGGCTTGATAGCAAAGGTCACTGGAAGTATATGATCCTTTGGTATTGTTACCGTCCTGAGTAGATAGCTCGGGTTTGACTATCTCTGCATCCGTTGAAGCCATATGATCCAGTAGCCATGACTAATACATTGTGTTCATTGAAAGAGATGTCAAGCTCGCTATTTTGTAGAGCAGTCATAAAATGTTCGACTCTCTCTGACTCGGATAGGTCAAATTGAGACCACGCCGGGTTGGCCAGTATACAACCCGCGATATAGTGACCAGCAATCATTACGAAAGGATCAAAAATTGCCAGAACATGGATTCTCAATGCCGCTTGATCCAGGGGCTCGGTGGGAAGTTTTGGGAGAATCCAAAAGATTGTGAAGTTTTGGACCTAGATGGAACCAAGAGACGTCAGCCGTGGGTTTCAAGGGATAAATTTTCCTGTGGGTCGAACTTAGAAGTTTAATGTAGGCATCTGTCGATGTACGCAATGCATTGAATCCGTTATTATTCTTGCGGTATTTGTCGAGGTTTTCATCCGCAACCATTTTATATTGAGGCCAATGTACTAGAGCTTATGGCATAGAATAATTGTCTTCCGATTACTGTTCTCAATCCAGGTTTAATCATGTTGAAGTATTACCTAGGTCACAAACCGGTTCAACTTGAACTGTCTCGACCATGCTGGCTTAGCAACTGCAAGGGAGCCGAGATATGAGCAACCAATATACACTATACTAAGTCTCCCCTCGTCCTTCTACCACTGCTTCCTTCTTTCATGTAGATATTATCCTTTATGCATTCTATAAGAAATTATACC
>KL659200.1:5821-16513 GCA_000732775.1 Stachybotrys chlorohalonatus IBT 40285 | reverse complement strand
CCTACAGAGAAGGGTTCACGAACAGGAATCCTTTCTACAGCAGCACCACTTTGCCTTGTATGCTTTCTTCTGTTTTTATCTTCAATGTGCGCTCACAATGCCTTTGGAGGACGAATTGTCTCCTTCAAACAACATATCACCTTCCGCACTCCCGCTCCGAGCCTAAGAAGCCCCACAGAACTGTTGTAGCCGTGCGATAAAGAGTCAGAAGAGCCGGAAATTTCGGCATCACCAAGGTGTTGGCGAATGAATCTTTAGAAGCCAGTATTTGCCGAATGACCTGGAACTCTGGTGTCAGGGACTGAAGAATTCCGTTGTGCAGGGACGACGCCCTAGGGTGCTACAGAAACGCCCGAGACCGCCGCCATTGCCCCGGTCTCTTTACTAGGCGCTAAAGACGGTATACATATCTGAGGCGTCGTCACCGCTCGCACGCATTAGGATCTTGGCCCAGCAGCACCGTTCCTGATCAAGATGGCATCGGATACAGGCTCAAGAGAACTGTCTTCTGGAGTCATGGAAGGCTAGAATTGGCAAGACGGGGATCAAGGGCCATCCATAGGCGGGGGCTAGACCACTTGACAGATAGCCATAGGTCAATCCGGTCATTCAATTGATCAAGCTTCATGTTTCAGCGTGCACCGCAAAGCCCGATCCCATCCACGTTCCGACACATACTCATCAGTGGACGTGTAGTGTGTATAGAAGTTGGCCTTAACAGTACCGAATCTACGCCTTGAAGGCATTTGAATTACTGAGACGATTCAAAGTCTTGTAAGCGCATATATCGCGTCGAACACTTCCAGTACAACACTGATGCATTATTATCCAAACGATGTTGGTAAAGTATAAAATCATGAACTTACAGCTCGCCGGACGGATGGAGAGTTTTCACACTCAATAGGGGTCAGACGAATGAACGCTTTCAGAAACAGCAGATGGTCGCCCTTGCTGGGCTTTGGGGGCCTGAAAAGCCAAATATTGCTTTGAACTTGACCTATCGCCACCTCGCAGATTCCAAAGTAGCTTTTTGGGTACTTGCTGACAGCGCCGAGAAGATCGGTATTGGGTTTGGAGAAACAGCGCAGCTTCTGAGCTTACCAAAAGGAACGCTGAGTGCCAGTCAAGTGCAAGCATTGGTGATTGGTGACTATCAGGAGGAGGGCCACCCAAGGGCTATTATATTGAGCAGGCACCTAGACTCTACTACGAGTAAGCCTCGTTATCCACTGATGCGTGATTTATACCAACAAGAGTGCAGTGAGGTGAGCCTGGTCAAAGCACGAACAGGTGCCCCAACCACTTGCAAGCCGCCAAGAGGGGCTTCGCTAAGTCCGATTGCCGGGAATGGGCTTCTGAGGGCACCTTGGCCCAACACATCCGAAATACGCCAATCGTCGCTGTGTTCGACAGCAACATGAGCCTCGAGGAGATGGAAGCCGCAGCTGACACCAGGATTACCCAGATGCAGGCGGACCAGGCCGTGGAGCTCGCTGGCATGGAACGGTTGACTGAGTCCTTCCAAGCTGCAGCGGCACGTGCCAGGGAGGGACTCTATCCCCAGAAGAAGGACAAGTAGGACAAAGGTGGCTAGAATAGCCCTCTGTCCTGTTCGGTAAGCTTCCATATCCCGTCCAAAGGCATCTACTGACTCTTGAGGTATTGATAGTCTTCTGTTTCTGTTCGTTTCGGTCCGGTTCGGTTCGGTTCGTGTATTCGGTTCGCCCCACATTTCCGGCGTCCAGTATTGCACCTTCTTTCGACTTTTCAGTGGCTACTTGGGAGCATGGCGGATGTGCTTCTGAGTGACTTGCGACGTCGCATGGAATCTACCTGAAGCAGTGGCATCATTCTGAGTAGGCTTTGGATGAATGCAAAATCATGGGCTGGCCTTCCAGACGTACTGACATCATTAGTTGAGGGAGTGATGGCTAAGTCGAAAAAGCATGTGAAGGAAGCGCTTGCCCAAAGGATTGGCATATGCGCACCATGGGAACTGCGTGTGATGTGGATGACTTTCGGTTGCTTAGACGTAGGGTACTTCATGTATTCATATTAGGTTGGCTGCAGGTCGGGTACTTTCCCCACAGCTCTCGGGTACTTGGAAGTAATTGCTGCGGTGGACACGTCTCCATTGACCCGCACTCTCGGGCACTGCTTTTCCAGCGCATCGGTTTCTATCCTTGCGGGTGCATCAGGCCCTTTGGAGATCTCATTATGAGTCGCCAGTGGCGTTCGCTGACTTTTGGCGCAAGATACATGGCCAAGGATTTATAATTTGGCCCTCTTTGATTGCTCATTCAGATGGCAGAAACACGCAGAATGTGCATGACACGGTTGCGTTGCCCGAGATCTGCTGCCACTTAACCCGCCCAGCTTCTTACCAACACCGACATATAACCAGGACGCACACTGTCTAGCCACCAACAGCACAATTGCGATGCAGAAGCTCCAACTTCATTATAATGGCGTCGAAAGGAAAGTCCGGGCAAACATCCCTCAACGCCGTTTGCGACGAGTCTCCTTGTGCACCCATTTCCGAGCTTCCCAAGTCGATGGATATTTTGTATCCACCCGCCTGGAGACAGGGCCTCGTTGTGTTTGGACTACTGTCTGGAGTCCCACTTGTAGGTCGTTGCTCGTTTATCACACGCTCAAAGAGCCAAAAATCTGACCTGCTCGTGCTTTCTAGTCTGGCCTTGACATCGTAAATCCCCTACGATCGCCATTGACGACCCCGATGTTTTCTGACCTATCGCAGAGTATCATTGCCAACGCCATCATGTCCATCACGACCGAATTCTAATCAATGGCAGACGTCGGGTGGTACTCCTCATCCTTCTTCCTCGCCCAAGTTGCCTTCCAAAACCCTCTTGGCAAGGCCTACTATGTCTTCGGCTTCAAGCAGGTTTTCGTTGGGGCAATTCTTTTCTTCCAGATTGGATGCATTGGCGCCGCTATTTACCTGTTTTGTAAGCACCTAGCACTCTCTGGCCCAATGTCTCTGCTCGAGGACAAATTATCCGTCTGCCAGTTCCAGATAGCCCGCTGCACGCCTGTACACCTGCACATCTGCTCGCTCGCTCGCTCGATACACTACAATCCGTCTCGAAGCAGCTTTGGGATATCGCGGGCCAGGCCAGCCCTGCCCTGCCCTGCCCACCTACGTCAGGACCCATTGTCCCTCACACCAACCCCAACCTTTGCGCCGGCTGCCCCTATACCATATCACCTGCATCGGTCGAGACAGGATGATTGTCTAGAGGCCCGAAGGTGTCGTAGAAGCAATAGATTTCCCGAACGGTTTCAAATAAGGTGCTTGCCCTTGCCCCTACTTTCATTCGGGACATTTGAAGAATATTGAAAAGCGCCGATACTCCTTTGACTTTAATTTTAAGATGAACGAGCACAACACGCAGCATCCAGTAGCGACGGCGAGCTTTTCGGGACGGCCGAAACAAGTTAGGGTCTGATCATAACTTCACGGCGGCAGCAGAGCAGTGGCGATCCAATCTCAGTGGTGCATCCATTATTCCATACGTTTAAGGCCTTCGTGTAATACGGAAAGCAGTCTTGGCAAGAAAAGACCAGATGCTACGTGGAAGGGACAGTACTTGCATTACACGAGTCTGCAGCGATGATTGGATATACCGGCTCCGCAAACAATGGCTTGACCTCATACTTTCATTTGCTACCACGCCCGAGATTCACCAGGTGAGAAGTCTCGTTAAGACATCTTGAGCGGGTTTCCTTCAATCGACATTTCGGCGGTGATTTTTCCACATTGTTTCTCTTGTCCGAGCCAGGCCTGTCGGTCCTCATGATTGCCCAGGGCCGGCGATGCGGAATGCCTCATTTGACGATTGATGTAATTCTTCAAGGTGCTGACGACAGAAGCTTGACGGGATATCTTTTTACGCCACTAAAGCTTGCGATCAAGATTGTTACACTGCTTTTGAGCATGTTTCGTACATGTCTTTAGTGACATCGGACACAGCCCATTCAGCCATCCTACGGGTCTACAATATACGGCAGTAGTGCTGGATCACAGCGTATGACAACTCTTGACAGAGCCATGTTGTTCACAACTTCGAAGAACAATAAAGAACAAACAGCTCAGGGCAGCCAAGAAGAAAAAAAAACGAAGCCGGACGTAAGCCTTACCCATTCAGTCTGTGCAGTGGCAAAGCGAGGTAGGACTTGACTAAGAATACGGAAGGATAGCCACAGGGATTGAGTTTTGTGATGAGCACGAAAACAGCATGAATGGCAAATCTCCATGGACGGAATAATCTCATTGTGCAATTAGACTGGGAAAGCGGTCTGGAGGTGCTACTCCCTCAGTCCTGGTCATAATCGCACGAGTTGTCTATGTGTTTCCGTCGTTAATTACATCGTGACTACTAAATCCCGGCCCGAATTCAGAAGCGAATACGAAGTCTACGTCTCGGCGATCGGCGGAGTCCTTCCCGAGGAGGGGGCATGTCAACCATGTCATCGGGAGCTCTATAGCCTCTGCCGGCAGACAACCCGAGTTTCGCGGCCCTTGCAACCCATGGCAAAGCTGGCAGATATAACGTAGCCCCCCCCTGGCTTATCCCTCTCGGGCGTACGGCGCTAATTTTGGCAGGTCAACATGCATGGCTGTATTTGACGCCAAAGCAAATATTGTTCCTTATGTGAAACCGACGCAAACTTTCGGGCCTGGGCGTCGTTCTGGGGGCCCTCAGCGCCCACGGCTAGTGGCGGGACTCAGTGGCTGGAATGTCCCGGCCTCCTTGACGTTTAGCTTATCTCAATCCCCGTCCTATAGCGGGATGCTTAAAGGTATGCAGCCGGGGCTGCCCCATCTGGACAACGTTGTGATCTCTCCAGACGCCACCTCAGACTGCATCTAGATCGTCTTGGCCTGCCAGGGGTGTGGTTACTGCACATTTCGGCCAGGTTCCATGATTGGGGGGTAAGATATGTGTTCCCTTTTGAGAAAGAGAGGTCCACAATGATTCGCTGCTGGTAGGCGGATAATTCCCCCCCCGTATGGTCCGCCCCGTCATCACTGTGGCTAGGCCGGCCCCGGCCCGCAACCTCTGATTGGAGGATCCTCGGACATGACACGAGCAAGTTGATTCCATGCTCCATTCCAACAGTAGAGGCTGTGCCTTATTTCAATTAACCTTACCACGTGCCGTTGCGCTATTCAAGACTCAAGCTCTGGGGAAATTCCAAGAGGAACTACCCGTCCCCCGCGGAGCCCGTCACTCCGACCGCCACCCCCGGCCAAACAAGAAGTTGTTGAAATCAACTCCGACTCCTGAATTTCGTCGCGTAATGAATTTTGAAACCAGATATTCCTCCAATCAAATATTCAAGCATGGGTTGTGGACAGTAGCATCCAGGGAAGTCAAAGATATAAAGCTTCAAGTAGCCAACCTTCAACCCGAGTCTGATTAGCCATAGCCAACAACACAAGCAAAGCCATCAAGCACTCTTTTCACCATCCTCTTCAAATCATAAAGTCGTAAAGATGAAGTTCTCCGCCCTGACCATCGCCGCCGCAGCTGGCCTTGCCTCTGCCCAGACCCTCAACATCCCTACCCGTGTTGGCAGCGTCGTCGCCCTCTCCGCTCCGTCCGTCATCAGCGGAAGCGTCGACTTGGGCAACCGTGAATTCGACCGCGGCGTCGACTGCAGCGACGACGGCGAGAATGGCAGCGATGCTGCTGTCTTCATCCTCCGCTCCGGAGCAAGCTTGTCAAATGTCATCATCGGCACGCGCGCCCGGGAAGGCGTTCACTGTGAGGGCGCTTGCACTCTCACCAACGTGTGGTTTCGAGACGTATGCGAGGGTAAGCAACGCTGTCTGCATGTCTAGATACCTTCCCTTTCTGTACATCTTCGCTTTCTGGATGTCCCCACTCTCTGAATGCTCCCTCTTTTCACGTGTTCCTGTTTCTCTGACATCTACAGATGCCGTCTCGGCCCTCGGCAACGGCAACGTTCTCATCCAGGGAGGCGGTGCGCAGAATGCAGACGACAAGGTTATCCAGCATAACGGCCGAGGCACCGTGACGATTCGCGACTACACCGTGGTTAACGCTGGTAAGCTCTACCGCAGCTGCGGCGACTGCACTGGAAACGGCGGCCCGAGGAATGTCGTTGTTCAGAACGTGAGGGCCAGAGGCATGACCTCGGACCTTGTCGGCATCAACAGCAACTACGGAGATGTTGCTACCATCAGCGGGTCTTGCGGTAGCACCAAGAAAGTCTGTCAGGAGTACAGGGGCGTCGTCAAGGGCAACGGCAGCAGCAGCAAGGTCTCGACTACCGCTAACTGCCGTGGCTCTCAGGGACTTCTGTCCTCGCTTCCTGCTTGTTAAAGAACAGGCTTGTGCGGACGGGGCATCGCAATTTTAGTAATGCTCGGCTGTTCTAGAGAGAATTTTGTTACGGGAACGGTAGATGCTTCTACATTCGATTTTACAGGGAAGACCATTCTGTGAAGCTACGGATACTCAAAAAAGTCTCTGCTTCCTCAAATTCAATTCATTTCTCAATATGGAACTTGTTCCTTTCTTGCCAGAGATATGTGACTACGTCATCGCGTCGCCCTTCGCTGGCCAAAAAAGCTTAAGTAAAGCAAACAAGTGAGAGCTCACTCTGATTGCCGAAAAATAAAATGCACGCTCCTAATCGGTCGGTGCGAAGCCTCGCTTATCAGGTTCACGGAATCCCAGGGCGGCCGCAGGCCGACGGGGGAAGGGCAAACCCGTCCGTGTTTTACGCAAAACAGCATGAAATTTAGCTATACCCATGAAATCTGGCTGCAAAAACAGAGTAAATTACTTAATCTATCTTTTAAGAATAATAAACCATGTTGTAACAAAAGGCCTATTTTCTAGCTCTCTTTAACAAGTTTCGCCGTTTCCGCTGCTTCTACAGCCCGCTTGGTACATGCCGTCTGCTACTATATCCTTCTAATACAGTATGCTCAGAACTCCTTTTGTTATTGAAGATGAAGTATCTACACTTTAGCTGTCTATTTCCACACATCTGATAAAAAGTCGTAGCGCTATAACCTTGCTAGTACAACACATGATGCGTCATGGAATTGAGTTCTTGTAGGCTCGATAGCTCAATATGAGTCCTGGTCATATGTTTAAGTATGGTAAGAACGATGCATAGCTGCCGAAGTTGATAGGTTGCTCTTCGAAGTGGATATAGACACAAATCTGGAGAGGTGCCATATCTACTCAACAATACCGAACATGAAAATTCGCATGAGCCGCATTCCTGCTGAAGGCTGATATGGCGGCGTTACATTGAGCAGTGGCGACTCTATTACTGGGCATGTCTCTAACGCCGCAAAGTCTGCTTGCAGATTCATCCCAAATAGCAACACAGACATATACGAGTTTGAGACTATCGTCATGCCATCAAAACATACAACTATTCATATGGAATCACCAGCTTTGACTAAAAGGGTAACCCTTGGGATACAATGTCTCCAGATGATCAAGCCATACTTCAGAAATATATGCATTAAAACACAACCTAAATCAGGAAAGAAAATCTTGGTACTAGAGACTATGTGAATCTTGATGTTCGTATAGAAGCGGAAAAGGCTGCCTTTTTCTCTTCCTCTTATTCATTCCTTTTGCGGGCAGTGCTGAGAGGTGGTCATTGGAAGCTTTCTTACCTGCCGCCAATATTGTCTTCCGCCTATGAAGACGCCACCTACTTCAGATAAGTCTCCTGCGATAAGCTTATTCCTCAACAATCGTGATTAATCCGAAGAACCATCCTCTATGGTCATTCGTGGCGTCCTGTCGTAGAACAGATCCTGATGGATTAGGTCGTATTTCGTACATGCCGCAGCGTCATTTGGAATTATCCTTGTTCGGGCTAGCTTATTCGATCCGGCTTATTACTGCTACTCGGCTTATATCTTCCAATACACTTCGTCTTTCTAACTCTTTACAATCTCACACACATATAATACTCAGGATGACATCGGGCACGACTCAGGACTCAGGGGTCAAGGCTATCAGCTGCACATTGGCTTAAAAGTAGCAGCTGCGTCTGCTTTCTAGTTTATTGTGGTGTTTCTTCAACGAGCTTTCATCTACATCATGAAGTTACCGTCTATCTTCTTTCTAGAAATTCTTGCTGCGCAAAATGCGGCATTCTCAGGGTTCTTTGAACGGATCTACTCAAATGGATTCGATCAGATATGTAGCTCTTAAGTGCAGTCCCATGTAGCTCGCTAACGCCAATAATACGGTTCCCGATGTGCTCGGTTACCAACGACCAAGGAGCCACTCATAAATTTATGGGATGAGAACATGCGGTGCAATGTTGGCGGCACAATCCCCGCTGCCAGGACATGTCCGATTCAGGCCGGCGACATAGTCACATTCCAACTACGCATGGTATATCCCCTTCACCATCTTGACCCTTGGTTACGATTCGACGCTAATGTACGTATCAGGGGTCCAATGTGGGTGAAGATTCATGCGGGAATGCTAACGGAATTCGGGGCCCCGTCATGGTGTTTCTCTCCAAGGTCACCGACGCATCCACAGAGGATGGTTTCGAGCTCTTCTTCAAGATATTTAGAGCTCCTGAGCACGCAATACCAGCGGTACGAGAGGCGCTGATGACTTCTGGGGCTCAGATGACTTTTACAAGTGCTGTGGCCGAGTTAGCGATAGGATTCCTACCGCCATCGAGTCCGGTGAATACTTGTTGCGCATTGAACTCGTTGACCTATCGCATTCTAGGTTTCATCCAGGCACAACATTTCAAACGACTTGTTTCCAGATCACCATGAGCAATGGTCGTGGAACCAATGTTGGACCGTTCACCAATATGCAATACATTTATGATTTTTGGAATGCGGTCGACATGAACCAGAGGGTGGACCGTTATTTCGGCCTGGGGGACCGAGCGTCATTACGGGCGGGACCATCGAGAGGCCTGGATTGGCTTGCTCGGGGTTGAGTCAACATGTGTGCCTACATCTCCTATACAGCGGGTGCCGCCGCCTCCGCCGTCGACTGAGCCGGAGTGGCCTATGGTAGCTGGTTCCCTGTGTTCGTCTCCGGAAGATTCCAACAACACATGAAATACATGCTGGGAACACTGAGAAGATGTGGAACAATATGGAGGCTATCGAAACTGCTTTCCGTCTTCCGACAACTGGCCTCGGACGTACCCTTGGACAGAACCATTTCCGGATGAGGAAGTATAGGGTGCTAATTATGCTCTATGATTATCTACATGGAGCACATCTCCTAGGCAGTCCGTAGAACGCAAAAATGTATCGGATATTTATCTGAGTAAAACCAGGCAAAGCTAGTTACTTCACCTATCCAGGAAATTGGCTGATGATAGAAGTCCCAGCATTTAGTGTTATTATGAAGGGCTACATCATATATTAGATAGCCCTAACTCACTTCAGTACTAGTCCTTCGCTTCTGGGTCTGGTGCAAGCCCAGCCTCGGTTGCGGTCATATTAACTACTGATGCTGTTCGTATCCAACGCCTGCAGGACAACCTATTTTCTAGGGCGCTGATGGGGGCATCAAGAACTTTGTGATCCAGGGCCAACACGGATGCCTTGACAGGCCATATAAAGTAACATTCCCTTCCTACCAGGTCTATATTCGTTGATCAGGTAGTTGTATTCCTAGAACGATAACGTTGTCTTGAGGAACCTTTTTGGCTACAGGATATAGAATATATCCTATCATAATATGAGACTTATAATGTAATACGTCGTGGTGTTTATATAGTTATAATGGTCTTAAATCATAGGCTCGTGTACTGAATTGGATTTTGAAGGCCGCAATCTCGGCGAAGCCCACCTTTGCGCCGGCTCACGGGGCAACAATCGTGGAACGCGGATAAGACCTCAATAACAGCATTAGTGGTACTGTGCGTGGATTGCGTACCTGTTTATTTCAAGGAGCTGACGGTCTCTATTGACTGAATTCTTTGCCGTACTGGCCGATGTGCCCATATAGGGAACATTTTTGACCCACGTCTTTCCGTATTTTTACTGCTCACTAGTTTCTCATAGTGATATGAAGACAATTCCCACAGCATTGAAAGCAATAACAATGGCTCCAGCTAAGGTCTAGAGAGACCCCGCAAAAAATATCATATTTTTGGACCTAAAAAAAAATCGAGTCAGCGACCGGCTAAGCTGTGCCCATGATGTATACATAGAGCGGCAAAGACCATGAAAAAAAAGCCTTGTAAGTACGCTGCATTCTAATGAAATTGCTGTCCGCGACATCCGGCACTCTTTGCTTGAGAGAGAGTGCTAAATGTCTATCCTTTCGGCCCATGGTCTGGTCAATAGCACGCTCAGTGTCTTTTTGAGCTTCGTGTGCAGCTGTGTTACCTTCTTTGCCGGCTTTGGTGTATTTTTTTTTTTTTTTTTTTTTTTTTTTTTTTTTGGGTTTATTGCGATCTGTTAAAACCCATATTTCACCACTATTAAGGAGAATGCTAATACGTTATGGAAAACACCTTAAAAGCAAGTCCGTTTTCCTTCAAAGCCTATGACCACTGGAATATACTATAACCTCTTTCTTTTAGCGTGTAGTTATATTTAACTGCTACTGTGATGATATCTGCATTCCACTCCTTCAGTTCACAACTAATAAGCTCCTTCAACTAAGGTTG